>DWIE01001658.1:0-10300 GCA_018248235.1 Choaspes benjaminii
ACTTTTAGTATTCATATTAAGAGAGAGCAAAATGTTTGCATCAGTGTTCGTCTGAGAATACAAGGGCACCCCAATATTCAGTAAGTTCGACATAGGGCTAAGTACCTAAGCTGAACAGGGCCGTTCACCTCGCAAACATCTCCCCTTAGATAGTCGTGCCGAAAATATATTTCCACCCTCACCCTATTCGAATAACCAAGAGTATCCCCTTACGTATAGCCCCACGCGTTGCTATAGCAACGGTGCCCTTCAAAATGCATCGTCTAATAAGCAAAATGTACAATCGTCCGTTGTGAAAACACTTTCGATGTATTCAATATGTACTTGCATAAAAGAACCTCGTACAGACCAGTTACATTTCAAGGCCATGGTCAAATCTCCTTACTAATCGACAGCTGTTTCTTTTCGAGGTTGCATAGACATGAATATTCATGATAGGTCATATTCTTTATTAAGTAGTTGTGTTGCTAACTTATCACCCACTTAAAGTTTGGCGGCTGGTTCTTCATTACTACTGCAAGCAGTAAGTAGTTTGTCATTCTTACACTATAAACTTTTACAGAAGAGGAAGTTCATGTCATAACTTGTATTAAATTATCGGGTTGCCTCACCTTAAACAGCTGGTTGCTTGTTAAAGTTTTCGGTTCACTATTCTCCATTATTGATGCGTCCGCTCGCTCGACCCGTTCTCTACTCGTAAATTCTCTGAAATATTCACTAAAGCCCCACTATTTATCCAGTGCATACATGTGATCGAGCTCAAATGCATTTACGTTGTATTACTTATCGTTTGCGCGCAAAATTTTATAAAGCACTGCTTCCTCGAAATTGAACCATGATGTAGCGGTTTCGTATCATAATTTAAAACGAAATCCTTTTAAAGGTATAGGAATTTTTAGTGAAATATTTTATTTCGCAAGCCAGGGAATACGAACTAATATTACTTTTCTGTATTACCTATCGCTTCACGTACGATAAGTAAGTCGTGTTGGACGGAATATATTATTGATTCATATTTGCAATGTTCGCTGTATTTCTTCGCTCACTTCGCAAATCACTTACGGATTACTGAATTCATTATACTCACGCGAACTCAAGCATGAAGTAGAAGCTCTACCCACGTATGGACCCAGCATTGCTAATTGGGTCGCAGTAAGCATGTACTTGAAACAAAATTAATTGTAGCTAACCGCTCACATTCAGAAAGAATGTTAAGTCTGACCTTGCACGCCACGGTTTTTGACCTCGCGTCTATTCTCTAGATACTATCACTGGAACCCAGAACCAGGCGAACAATAAAATGTTAGGCACTCGGAAGAAATATGATTCAGGTCGTTGTTACGCCACATGATATCTTTCGAAAGAAATGCGATGAAACGTTGTTCTGTGCGAGTTTTTCCTTAACACGATATGACGGTACGGACCCCAAAATATTACACGAGGAAATACCTCGGTTTACTTTGGTATGTCTTGTAATAAGGTCTCGGGCGTATTGCGAAATGGTATCATATCCTCTCTGTTACACACATTTCCGAGATGTGGTGTGTAATAGATTGGCCGGAATGGACCCACCAAACTATATCGTTTATTTTAATGTTGCTATACGAGAATCCCTTCGGATTAACGGCAGTACTTTTTTGGGTCTTTTACATGTAATTTAATTATGCATCGTAATATCCTGACCTGAAAGTTCTGTTTTGAAATAAAATTTATGTTTTTATATACTCTATTATGAAACTACATTAGTATTATGAGCTTACAGTCCACGTAATGGTAAGTGGCTAATGGAGTCCATGACATTTGTACAGAGGGCTATGGATGTGATACTACTCTTGAGGTATTGAGACATTTTAGTCTATAGCTGGCTATCAAGTCATAATGTTGGAACGCAGTAGGACAAACACTGCTGTTTCAAAGCACACTACGTCTGATAGTGGTGCCGACTCAATCGAAAGTCAGTGTTTTACTACTCGTATGACTATATTACATGTTTGTGTTATTTTCAATGTTTCTAATCTGTGTTCTCTGTTGTTACAGGGATGCCGGTTTCCTGAAGATGGCCTCACGCACCCCGTCCCTTGAGTCGCTGCCCGGTGCCAACTCTATAGGTTCGCTGGAGCGTGGCTCCTTATCTCCTCTGACTTTGAGCGGCTCCTCGCCCCCTGCGAGTGACTCCGCTGTATGTGATCTTCGCGAATTCGACGGCCTTGACACTATTTGCGCTATTTGCCGCGAGACCTTCGTCGACCCTAAAGTACTCAACTGCTTCCACACCTTCTGCCGGGGTTGCTTGGAGAGAGAACAAACCCACCCCGACAAAGTCACCTGCGTAACTTGCCGCGTGGACAGCCAACTGCCTGTAGGCGGTGTGCACGGTTTGCTTACGAATCTTGTGATCGCCGCTGCCGTTGAACAGGACGCCGATCTCCTCCCGACTAGTCGCCAGACTAACTCGCCCTCAGCTCACTGCACGGGTTGCAAATCTAAGGAGTCCGACGCCGTTGCTCATTGTATTGACTGTGCTAATTTCCTCTGCCCCAACTGCGTCATGGCACACCAATTCATGCACTGCTTCGAAGGCCACCGCGTCCTGCCATTCACTGACCTGAAAGACGATAAAGGTCTGCTTGGTTCCACTCTTTCGCCAAGCGGTGATAAGACCGCTTTTTGCCCAAGGCACAAAAATGACATCCTCAAATACTTCTGCCGTACTTGCTCCGTTCCCGTATGCAAGGAATGCACCATAATCGAGCATCCCGCCGCTCTACATGACTGCGAACATCTGTCAGATGCTGGACCCAAGCAATTGGAACTTATGCAACAGGCCGTAACTGAAGCGAAGACACGTGCCATCGAGATCAGGCACGTGGTGAAAACCGTGGAACATGCTGCTGGAAAGTTACAGGTTCAATATCACAAAGCTCAAAACGAAATTAACGATACGTTCCAATTCTACCGCTCTATGCTTGAAGAGCGTAAACAAGAGTTGCTCAAAGAACTCGAGAGCGTGTTCTCGACGAAACAGATCGCGCTGACAGTAGTCGGCCAAAAGGCTCAAGAGACAGTCGACAAGATTTACCAGACCTGCGATTTCGTCGAAAGACTGACTAAATGTGCTAATATTGCTGAGATTCTGATGTTCAGAAAACTATTAGACACCAAGTTGCAATCATTGATGAGCTCTAACCCAGAGCAAAGTGTGCAAACTGCCTGTGAGCTCGAATTCGTCTCAAACTATCAGGCCATACAAGTGGGAGTACGCAACACTTTTGGATATGTACGATCAAGCTCTGAAGCAAACATTGGCCCGACAAAGCAGCCACCCATTGCACGCCCCACTAATGGATCTTTACTAAACGGGGGTTCATCTTCCAGCAGCAGCAGCGTCAATGGAAGTTCTGGCAGTCTGAATGGTGGAATCCACCTACCAACGGGACTAAACGGCGTTCTGGATCGCCCATACTCGAATGGTCTTCTTGGACCCACAAGCCAGTCAACATCGCCTTTCGAGTCAAACATAATCTCGAAACGTTTCAATAGTGCCAATAGCCTGGGACCATTCTCGTCTGCCATTGGAGATTTAAACCTTAACGGTATCAATCCTTACGAAAAATGGTCAAATGGTGGATGCGACTCTCTTTTCCCACCAACCACTAACGATCCGTACTCGCTTACAAGCGCCAATCATGCCGATCCCATGTTGGACTTGACTAACAAATTGATTTCCACTGCCATATTCCCACCAAAATCGCAGATTAAGCGGCAGAAGATGATTTACCATTGCAAATTCGGTGAGTTCGGTGTCATGGAGGGACAGTTCACCGAACCCAGCGGCGTCGCTGTTAACGCCCAAAATGATATTATTGTTGCTGACACAAACAACCACCGCATCCAAATATTCGACAAAGAAGGACGCTTCAAATTTCAATTCGGCGAATGCGGAAAACGTGACGGACAACTTTTATACCCGAATAGAGTGGCTGTGGTGCGCACATCGGGCGATATCATCGTCACTGAAAGATCCCCCACGCACCAGATTCAAATCTACAACCAGTACGGGCAATTCGTTCGCAAATTCGGTGCTAACATTCTTCAGCACCCTCGAGGCGTTACTGTAGACAACAAGGGACGAATTGTAGTCGTGGAGTGCAAAGTGATGCGTGTAATCATATTCGACCAAGTGGGAAATGTGCTACAAAAGTTCGGATGTTCCAAGCACTTGGAATTCCCCAATGGTGTGGTGGTTAATGACAAACAAGAGATTTTCATAAGCGACAACCGTGCGCATTGCGTCAAAGTATTTAACTACGAAGGCATTTACCTGCGACAAATTGGCGGTGAAGGAGTCACCAATTATCCGATCGGCGTCGGCATAAACGCAGCTGGAGAGATACTTATCGCTGACAATCATAACAACTTCAATTTGACGATTTTCACCCAGGAAGGCCAGCTGGTGTCTGCTCTGGAGAGCAAAGTAAAACACGCACAGTGTTTCGACGTGGCGCTCATGGATGACGGCTCCGTTGTGCTCGCCAGTAAGGATTACCGGCTGTACATCTACCGGTACGTGCAAGTGCCGCCTATAGGCATGTGAGCCTTGCGTCTTTATCAGAGAAGACCGAAATGACCGACGAACTCAAAGCCAAAAATGACCACTCTGAAACGAAACTAGCATACGATAATAACGGTTCTGGCCATGTGTGTCAATTTTTAAATACGTGAAGTGACATCTCGATGTGGTTAATGAAACTAGATTTTGTATGTGAGAGTGATAAGCGTTGTGGCGCCGTGATGTAACTGAGTAACGAAGGGAATTCTATTCACAATTTTCGGCGTGAGATCTCTGAAAGCATTAATCTAAACGAAAGTGTAATGAGATTAGTTGTAGTATTGACATTGTTATATGTATGAGTACCTATTTGAAAAATAGAGATTAATCCTTCTGGTCTGATCCAGATATGTGAACGGTTCTCGACCCTTATCATTTTTTGATCTATTGAATAATATTTTTTCATATCCCACATCGTTAAATTAGGGATGCATATAAAGGGCGTTTGTATTATTTAGCCCATTTGTTGGACCAATATTTTACTATTATTACTTAACAAATTGTTAGACGTTAAGCGTGTGATTTTATCGTAATAAGAGAGCATCGATCGATATTGTTGTTAGTTTTAAGATTATTCTTCGGCACAATGGCACTTCCTGTTTTTAATTAGCACTTATTCTGTGTCGATGGAAATAATTATGATTATGAAACTAAGTAAGAGTTGTTACATTATTGTTAGGTAAGTGTTAAATTGATTGAGCTGATATGGACAATCTTTAGTTACTACCCCTTTTTAATATAGTTACAAAATTTTAGGGAAATGTGATGTTAGGGGTTTTATCAATGACAAAGTTGACTGCGGCGTTCCTTAGGCACGTACCTCGATAGATTCTTTAGTAGATGTTACTAAAGTCCTATTGTCGATTGCGTGAAAAAATACTTTCATCACAAGATGGCGACTGACCCAAAATGTTTTATATACCTCAGTTAGTTTCCAAAATTAATGCCACGAATATTTTTTTACCAAGACAACCAACCCCGAGCAGTATAAAGCATTTTAGGTTATCCACAACAAAAAGCGATGGATGATTATAGTTTTTATTATTTAATGTTGAATTGTTGGAAGACAGTTTTCTCTATTTCGACCGATGACGTCATTACCGCCTAGTCACTGAGAGCCCACGTATTCATAAATTCCTTAATTTCGTTGTTTTTATTTTAACGATTAGTAACATTTGGTTGATAATAATATTGTTCGTTTTTATACAAATCTTAGTACGTATTTGAGTGTTTTTATAGATTGGACACGGTAGTAACTATTAGAGCGCTTAGCAAAATGGTCGTCTCGCTAGATATTTTTAATATTGATTTTTCTAAGATTTTAGCAGCAGTAGAACACCATGATGCGGTTGCAACACGCATACTACTTACAGGAGTATTATAGCTTGCTCGGTATACAAAATAATTATACAATTTGTTATTCTGGTAAGATATTTTTTTTTATATGAAAACATCTTTATTTTTGTAGCAGTAGTATTATACGGTGCATGTGTAACGTTTACTTTATTTGTATTTTATGAATATGTTTATGCTATTATAATTTTTTATTACATTACCGTGTGTTTGAGTGTGTTAGCTGAATTATTTTAGTTCGATTTTCATTAGTTTTGATTTTTTTTAGCGAATAATGTTTTTTAGTATTTTTATTGCTGAATCTATGACAATAAAGAGATCTGATGCGATCCATCGCTTCGGGGTCGGAGATCCTTTCTTAAACATTGATCTGATTTAGACTATTCCCTAGATTACGCGTTTTGTTTTGGTGATATTTCTACGCTATTAAACTATCTCAATTATGTATTTACACGAAACATTGAAGGCACGTCTCGAGATCCGCAGCCCTGCCCACCGTCTATATTTTATAATACCTGCATTACATGTGCCATACAACCATGTTGTGATTTAATAAGTGATATTTAGTGTTGTTTGTAAATATGTACCATACTCTACTGATTTGTTAAATTTAATCATAGGTTTACCTGATTGATTATTATCTTCAATTATTTCATCTTTACTTATTAGTGCAAGACAGTAGTCCGGTAATAGCCTCAATCCGATTTTATGTAACGTTAAGACCAATGAATTTATTATTTTTATAGGAACCCTTATTTATATTTCCACTATGATTTATCGAGTACCTACTTGCACTAATTTCAGAGCATTTAAGACCAACAATTTTCTTGATGGTTTCGTTGTATTTCTGAATTTTTGCAATGTACCGTGTTCAGGCTGCCTATCATCTTGACGTGCCTTCGACTGTATAGTTAATCCTCCACCAGATGCACTGCCCATTAGATTAGGTGAAGTAGAATTTGTGTCCCATCTTTAGAGTCCAAATTTCAGTGATGTATCACCAATGACTTTAAATATAGACTGCCCTGTTCCTAATAAATTTATTATTATGTCATTCCTAAGATTGGATAAATTATTGTATTTCACTTAATCTACTGTGATAAACTTATATGTTTGTAAATTAATTATCAATGGATTCGCATATGGATGATCAGTCTCTGCTTGTCTCTGCTTTGCTTCAGTTCTTTCGGACGAATTTATCTGGAATGGCGTTTGCGAGTGTTACATCTGAGAGTAGTTTGCTTTCAAATTCGTCCTAACGATCTGAAGTTATGTTAGAAACATCGGAACTCTTTACTTAGGGTAAAATTAAATCGATTTCATCCCTTGAAGTTACATCGTAATCGTAAAGCCAATTCCATCGGTGACCATGAATTGTTCTGGGTGACTTTAATAGATGAAATCGTATTGATATCAATACGCTTCTACTTAATTGAAATTCAACGTATTATATTTATATATAGCATAGAGTATCAAAATTCTATATAAATAAGGAATTTGCAAATTATGACAATCGCTCCATTCAATTTCTTTGAAGTTGTAAACCATTTTTAAACTTCTTTTTATTTCAATTATGACAATAATGAGTTATTTTTAATACCCATAAAAAGGTAATTAAGTTTTTAAGATTATTATTACAAATTAATTTTCGTTCACAATTATTTTTGTGTTTTGCATAATATAATAAGTATAAATGATTTTTGTACGGAAACATTCATTCTTTAAATTGCATTTCTAAAGCTTGAGGACTGATTAAATTTGAAACATGTTTTGTCTTTAAATATTTTGTCGATGTTTGTTGTTATAATTATTATATTTTTTTAATTATTTGTATAAACAATTGTTCTTTAAATTAATGTACGTCGTTTTGTTTTGAATTATTTTTGTTGTATAATTGCTTTTTTTATAATAATACCAGTTCATTGCAGTTTTACTGTGTGTTTTATTTTATTTTTTTGCCCAAGTAGTGCTATGCTAGTATTCCTAGAATTGATCATAACTATTTTAGCTGTCCTAAATTAGTTATGATTGATTAAAAATAACGTTTGTGCTAATGGACCAGCATTTCTATAATGCCTTAAAACAGTCTGTGCCTTACTCTTTCAATAAAAATCTTTCTCTAAAGTGTTGTAACATAGTTGTCAATAGGATAATCATTGTTAAAATTCATTGTTTCTCTTATTCTGCTTCTATTAGATATTTAGGTCCCTAAGGTTTAGGTCCTTTAGGTTTATTAGCACAAACGTTTCGGTGTGGTGGTAAATCCTGTGTGTGTATTTATATTTTGAGTCTTATGTGTGTGCGCATTTTATAAGACTTCATTTGAAACAGTTGGTGATGGGGAACAAAAGTTGGCATGACTTTCGTAAGTATTGCTTTAGATTTAAGTATCGTTACACACTGTAGACGAGTACCTTTTTGATTATTTGTTTTGTCTGGTAGTTCTGCACGGTATACATTTTGGATATTATTTTTTTTTTTTCTTTCAATTTACATCCCAAGAAATCCTACTACTAACCCATTGTTACTAACTACGTTGCTTACGTGTTGGCTACCACGTGAATTAAACATTTGATCGAAAAGACAATGATCATAGCTAATACATCTTACAGTACAGGAAGCTAATCCAACAGCCACTGGTTAGCGAAGCAATGTTTTAGTGAAATGGGATCGCTACACAAGGTATCTTACCAAATAACATTACTAACGTAGATTCTCAGTGATATAGGCGGTAGATCGTAACTTCTAAAACTAACTAACTTTAACTACCTGTTCTTATGAGTGTAGGGTTAAGGACTATTAGTATCTAAAATAAGTAATCTTAATATCCGGACTAAGCTTTACTTTTCTACAGAGATGTAGATTAAAACTGTGTAGGGCCCTTTGGATCCTGTCCCCTTCCTGCAGCAGCACTGCTTGAAAACTCTTGAAAGCTCTATTCAAACCAAAGCGGACTCCTCGCGGAAAGCGGAGTGTGGTTATTCTTGTTACACACAAATTTTAAATACTATTTAAATTTTATCATCGTTGTTACACTCAATATTTAAAGTACGTAGTACATTAGATTATTTTATGTAGCTATTTTCCTAGAACATTTCCAAATTTGGATATATATACCGTATCTGCACTCCGCATGGCTCCGTATGAAGTCACAATGACAGCTCTGTTTCAAATACGAGTTTTCTTCACGATTCGATCACGTTAACATTATTAGTCCGTTTATATAACAATCTGTCTCGAAGCGGTACTGTTTTAAGCCCATCGAACTTATAGTCAACATTGGAAACATTGAATAGTGAAGACAATTGACGTCAAGCGCACTCAAAAATATACAGCGTTTATGGAATCGCGCCGCTTTCCGCAAAAAGCGCTTTAGTTTAAACAGAGTTTAATAAAGCGCTAAACAACAACCACTATTTCCAAGTCAATTACTCTAGGGAACATTTTACTACTAACTAGCACTATTAGTGTAACGTAAGCACGGATTAGGCTTACAAGATTGTTTATAATTTTATACTCAGCACTTTTCTTAAGATTAAAATTAAGAGTCAACATACATAAAGATTTTTCATTCAGTTCTATCACACTAAAAATTATTGATATTTTGTGGAAAGCAAAAACAAATTGACCATTTCTCACAAGTTTCTTACAATTGCTGCTGTATTCTTCGTTAGGACTTCCTAATAATCTGCTCCCACTTGCCTAGATTCTATTCCTTCACGCGTGTCATCGTCAGCAAATCTTGAGTGAAGATTGAAAACATTAAGGCCAAATTGGGTATTTCTGATCATTTGTGCGCCTTGAATGAAATTCGACTTACACGTTGCATCAGGAAGAGAATGATCACTAATCATCAATTGGCCTTGAAGTAGTCTGCAGTGATCATTGATGAAATTTCAAGCTTTTACTTAGTACCATCATTGATTACGTTGTCGAAAATTATCAATCCAAATTAGTGATGCCCAGGAAGTGTGTAGAAAATGTATATAGATTAGAATAAAAACGTTTGTAGCGTTACTTCTTAGGTGTAAGGAGTGTTGGAATGCATTAACGACGAATGTCAAAAAGCTGGTTGGAAATTATAACGAGAAAGAGCGTGTATTTTTATAATGAAAATTATCGAAATGATTAGCAACTATTTGTAAGATGTTATTTAGAATCAAGGCAATGTTATTGGTGTGTAGATTGGAAAAGTTATTGGAAAGCCTGTAATTGTTGTTGGAACACTCGGAGCGTGATATCCGAATTGTAAGGATTAGGACCGACTTGTAAGGGTTTAACTGTAACCATATCGATAGCTATAGTCTTTAACATTGTTTGAAATCGATTTCGTAAAGG
>DWIE01001659.1:0-10299 GCA_018248235.1 Choaspes benjaminii
AAAAAATAGAAAGAAATAAGCCGATTTTCACAGTCGTATACCCAGTAATTTGGGATGCGCGTTGATATGTGCGCGGGGTAGAACATGAATATGTTAAACTGCATCGGTACCACAGTCACAACTGTTTGTGCCGTAAAACAGTAGCGTTCGCACTACTTGTGTTTCGATGTGAGTGTATAGCCAGCATACGCAGAACACGAGGCGTTCGATCCATGTCCTCAGAGTAAATATGATACGAGATACAAATGTGCAGGGCTGCAGTATCTACTTACCAGCAGGCAGACTGCATACGAGCTACGCTCACTCGCGTTATACTAACTTACACCCCCCCCCTTTTCACCACCTTTAGATTGAATTTTCAATCTAGATTAGATAGGTTAAAAAAGGGGGTCAAAAAAATTTGATTTGAATTTTCAATAATCGTTCCTTAGTGCTCACTTGCAGTGTCAAAATAACCAAACCCATGCGCAAATTTTCAGTCCTAGCCCCGGTAGTTAGACCAGATCCGTTTGTTACTTCAAAATGTATTTAAAAAATACACACGGAGTCGAGGGTGCTAACTAGTTTTGTATAAACACAACGAGCCCGAGATTATAATTGTTATTGCTGGTTGCAAAGTTTAAGTGGTCGTATAAATAAAAACACGTCCATTAAATATGATTATTTATACAATATAAGTTTATTATGTTATGAAGTAGCACACGGGCTTGCAGTCCACCCGCTGGTAAGTAGCTACTGCAGTATGACATCTGTAACCACATGCGGTGCTACTCTTGAGGACATAGACTGGACTCCTCGTGTTCTGCGTATGTTAGTTATCACACCCTTACACCGAAACTCAAGTAGTGCGAACACTACTGTTTCACGGCGCAAATAGGTGTGACGTTGGTACCGACCCAGTCGATCATATTCATGTTCTACCACCCGTGACCTGATCTCTGCAGCCCATGATCATCTCACAGTAACCGAGACAAATTTATTAATGCCGAGTAAAACTCTTCCCTGTTGAAGGGTATAAGCCGGACACAAGATACTTGAGCCGACCATGTTAGCTCTAACAACAAGCAGACACAGCTGTGATCGATCTCGAATGGTCAATGAGTCTATTTGTAGCCAGTTATGTGTGATACGGCTCTCAGTGGTCACTGCAATTGAAGCAACCTGCATGCTCCTTTTCTGATCTCATCTTGAAACAAAATATGGTCATCACACACGTTCAACGCAACATTCTGTGACACTATTGTATCTGCGGTAAAGTCCAGGTTCGCCCGTATGAACCACACCTATTTCTGCTGTGAAATAACCATTATGAAGCTCGTTTTCGCTTAAAGGGTATGGCAGCTAGTACACGCAGGATACATGGGGCGACCAACTTAATCCTCAAGAGTAGCAACGCACTTGTAATCAACGTCGTAGACCGATAGGTCTGTTTTATATCGGTTACGGTTGTCATGGGCTGCGTTGGTAACTTAACATCAGATGAACTGCATGACCGTTTGCTACTCTAATAAAAAAACACCTACGTAACGGCTAGATTATGTACTCGCAGATACAGTTGAACATAAAACTTTTACATCTATAGAATATTTTTTAAGTTACAGAAAAACATCTGTACCACAACAGAACAAACATCCCTCTGCTCCCGAACTGTTTGAGGTAATTCTATTTTTTACTATGGAAAGAACCAGGCCGGTTATCGCGTTCTAAGCAAATGTTGTCTATAGCCAAACGTCTCTGATCTCGGAGGCAACATCCGGCCTTATCTAATCTACGGTCAGTGTTTGCGAAGGCGAGATGAAATCCACTGAGATACGCAGCCATCAGTTAACAAGAATAACAGCCGGCACGCACACGATAAACGAGGCGACCAACTTAGCCCTCAAGAGTATCAACGCACTTGTGACCGACTTCGAATAGATCGATGGGTCTGTATTGATTCGGTTACGGTTGTCATAGGCTGTAGTAATAATTTAACTTTAGATGAACTGCATGCCCGTTTGCTTCTCTAGCTTTTATAAAAAAAAATGTGTGTTATTTAAATTTGTCTATTTTTGAATCGCAAGTATCTTGAATCACGCCTGGTAAAGTAGAGAACGCGGGCGATTGCAGCCCACTGACACATAAACGGGACTTGGAAAGTCAACAGGCTAAAATAACTTGTCTAAACCTGTTAAGCGGACAGAAAAGGGTCATCGATTCACGTGAAATGTAATTTCAGGTATGATTCTATTATTATTATTTTGACTTAGTTATCTATTTATAGTATAATAATTAATTAATAATATAATATTTCAATTGCTTTATAATTAATAATGTCTTACCGTAAAGTGCTTTTTTATATTTATTTCAACATTTTACACTATAGTAACTGTTAAAGTAAAGTTTAGTTAGTTAAAGTATTTTTCATACAGAAATGTATTCATTTTTAAAATAATGTATATCTACTATGGTTTTTGCTGTTTTATTGCTCATTAATTTTTAAAACTTATGCATTAATAAGCAAGAAACATTTTGGCGGGTGTATCATCGTCAGCCCTAAAATTTTTCAATCCCAGGATATAAAGCTCTTCTCATTATAAAGAGGAGGAGGAATTCTTGGAGTGGGGTTACGTATATTACTTAATTACGAGTATATTTAATAGAAATATAATATAAATGGATACATGATGTTCAAAATTGAATTATAAAAATCATGTTACCTATCATGAAAAATGAAGTGAGAACAATTGATGAAAAATCATAAATTGATAAAGTGATAACACTTGTTTACATTGTTCATGGCAGTATGTTACTTCGGGAGTGAGGGGGCCTTAGGTTGCATAAGCCTACAACTAAACTCCAAGAAAGAAATATTTATAAAACTGTCAACGTAGCTACTATCTTTCAAGAGTGTTTCGTTATTGTAATCAAGACATTCTCCAACAATTCGGTAATTATATCTACTCGATAGTGTCATTTTAATATTGCCTCTGAGCCTGAGCAGAATACGTAAATGTTAATAAAAAAATAGCTCAACGATGCTTTTTAATGAGAACGAAATAATTGACATAAAACACAATCAATAAAAATCAAATTATCAGATTAATTGATTTTTAATTAGTTCTTGTATAAACATGGCTGTGATCATTCAAGTGGTCCAATAGAAGTGATTGATTAGGGCGATGTGACGTCGGTCTTGCGCATGTTGTTATCGAGAGTCATAAAAAAATGATACTAAATATCTGTTATAATTACTCCATATTTATTTGGTGAAAAGATCTACGAAAATACTATTTAATTAACCTCGTGTGTTATACATTTATTTTTTATTATTATTAAGTGATTAGGGAATATTACATCACTTAAACAGAAGAACTTAAAAAAACGTATCTTATAATATATATAAAAAAACATAGGCGTGACTATATTACCCAAAGGTGTAGGCAGAGGTCAACATCACTCACGTTTCACCAGTTATGTTTAGGATCCAATATAATAGGAGAGGAGCCTATTTACCGGGCACATTTCCAAACTCCAGGCTACTCACTGAGATTTTTCTTGTCAGAAAAACCAATAACACTTTGCCCAAACCAGGAACTGAACCCAGAACCCCGCGTTTGGCAGTCGCGCTTACAACCAGTGAGGCAGTTCAAGAGGCAAACATGTAGAAATTATATGCAATAAACTGTAGCTATCATTATTGAACATTCAAACAGTTTAGATTGGCTCAGTGTATTTAATATTCGTGCCAAATTGTACCTTAGAGTGACGATGAGATTTGATAGCTACCTCTGTCCAATGTGGATATCGAATTATCCATACTTTCGTGTTCAATTTTGATATAGAATGCCAACAATCATAATACATAATACAAAACAAATTTTCTATTTGGAAAACGTATTTATTCCCGATGTAAGTATCTATTACAATTACGATTAGGTAACGTGATACCTCCATTGGGAAATGAGTGCTTTTATTGGAAATAAATCTCCTTGCGTCTGTTTATTCCCATCGAGACTAGTTCTCTACTCTAT
The DNA here is from genome assembly GCA_018248235.1 of Choaspes benjaminii. Lineage (NCBI taxonomy): Eukaryota > Metazoa > Arthropoda > Insecta > Lepidoptera > Hesperiidae > Choaspes > Choaspes benjaminii. The sequence continues at coordinate 4,014 of DWIE01001659.1, forward strand.
TTGTTCTATTTGTTCTAATAATAAGCGTATGCGATTTGTATCGTTGGTTTTTTACTTGTTACCAAATACCACCAAAACTTTCAAAAATAATTAGAATAAGAAAATAATTTTCTAACTATATTTTTATGAAAATTAGAGTACCAAACGATAATGATGTCTGCATTATTTTATCTGTCAATTACTTAGCACACAACTTACCTTATAAGTAGGTGAAATGAATATACGGCGCTATTGTGATACAAGATACGATTGCTAACTTCTACTTAGGAGCTGACAGACAAAGCGTATCTCTAATAAGGGGAGACGGGGTAATAAGCGATAGAAAATGGTTAATAAGTCTAACATTTCACTAACTATTTGCTGTGTTATTGTGTAAAATTTTATGTAATTTCTAGAGTTGGGGCTAGCAACACATGTGCACCTGATGTTGCAAATGTCCATAGGCGATATGGACTGCTTACCATCAGTTGACCTGTTCACTTATTTGTTTCTCGTATATCTTACAAAATATATAATAAATTATTATTATGTCAATGCCAAGCGACTTTACAAGATTTTTTTCATCTTTATTGATGTTTTAAGACGCTTATATTAGTTTCACTTGTATTATGTTAAACTGTGGGAGTCAATTTTGCAAAACTTGTAATAGTCGTGTGAATTTCTAATTTGGATGACAATATAATAATAGTGCTTTTAGTCTCTTCTAATAATTTATTTATCATTTTCGTAACCTAATTGTCCCGCCTGTGATGGATACTAGTATCACATTCTTACACCGTACTACATTGCTTGTTTACTCCACAATTTGATGTGAAAGTGTTACCAACACGGTCGAACATGAAAGCCCGTAACGTTTTCCAGGCACGAAAAAATAAATAATGTTTTCACCGCGGGGATCTGCCCGCGACATTCCGTTTTACAGATTGGATCATCACGTCGTTGAAAGCTTAAATACGTACGTATAATCATCACGTTAGTACGTATAGTCATTATTAAGTGAAGTGGAATCTTATTAATCAAAAAGTCATTGAAAAAGTAGGTAGATCATACATAGTTTAGTATACATTCAAAGAGTTAACTACTAAAATCCTATGTTATTAATATGCTAAAATATTAGCATAATCGTAGAAGTAGCTACCACCGTCACATCTATTGCACCGTCGAACAGGCTGATGGTACTGTGAACACTAGGTCACAATACATGTGTTTCAGTATAAGAGTGTGATAGCATTTGCAATACTAGGCGTTCAACATATGTACTCAAGAGTAGCACCGAATTTGTAACTACCGATGTCATAGCTGCAGTACCCATTAACTTACAGGTGGATTGCAGGCCCGTGCTAAAAAGCTATGTTCAAAAGATAAAATAGAAATGGAAGGCTTGGTTTCAATTAACCAGAAGTTTAAATGTTAAACTCGACCTTTGTCTTCTTTTCTGGAGATCAAAAAGCCAAAGTGACCTAAAATGTTCGCTGTCCACATCGTCCCTCGTGAATGCTATAAAAGAGGTATGCTAACAATTTTCCATCTCCAACATTCACAAAATAATGGGTGCATTTCGTCACTAAAAATACAGAGCTATTTGACATTGCAGTTCCACGTACCATTGAAATGTTGCTTATTCGATAAAACTGAATGGATAAACGAGCAGGTGCGGTAACCCAATGTTTTTATTGAAATTCTATTGAAATGTGTATGCATATAAAATATACGATGTTATTTTTAACAAAATATCAATTCTTAACATTAAAATAACAATGAAAGGAGTAAAAATTACTTGAATATTTTCAGTCAGTATTATGAAATAATGTATGTTTATTTTTTAGATGCGAAGTACTGGTTGAAAAGTATGGTATGTTCGCAACTTTAATTATTTCATCTGGTTACGCATTTTAATGAAAAGTTCATTGTGTATAAAAATAATCCAATCATCTCAAGGAGTAATATAGTCTGATCAATCTAGGGAAACAAAAAAATCATTTTTAAATGTCAGTTTACTTAATGTCGTTCGAAAGTTTTCAGATATTGCAGGACAAATCAACCGTTATGGGCAAACGAGGGTACAGCAATCTATCCTAGGGGATGGAGGGCGTTAAAACTATTTTCTACGAGGCACATGTTGAAAAAAGCTTGTAAGAAACAGTTAAGTTTTGTGAAAAACTTGTTGAGGTGTCAAGTGGAGCACGCGGTGCCGGTGTCCGGGGTAGGACCGCCCCAGGGCGGGTGTGGGCGGAGCGCACTCCTATATAAGCCTGGCGAGCCTGAAAAGTTTGTTATTGAATGCGCGCGATCATATCGGCGACGCGACATCAGCCACACTTCCTTTCAAGTGATACATTCCCGCGCTCCACATCACTCCGCCGACAGGTAAGTTCACTTCTCTCTCATAAAAGTTTTGTCTCGCCGTGCGGAAAAAATATTCATGAAATGTGACGTTTACATCAGTAGGATCGTCGAGTTTTATTATAAGAGTAGGAAGTTATGTCTCGTCTGAGTATGACGTTCATGTAGGGTGAAAATTAAAAGGGATTATTACTAGAGCCCCGTTCGAAAAAGCTGTCTAAAAGTTATTATCACTTTCCATACCGTCCAAAGTTACTGAAAATGTGAGCCAGCCAAAATTATTTCGAGTTAAGTGAAATTCTAATTAAAATAGATCCTATCATAAGTTAACTTTGGTATATTGTGTGATAAAATGAGCAAATAAAGCAACAAATAATATGTAATTTTAAAAAAGTATAGGTGGGGTTGAGAGTGAAATTGGTAATGCATAATCAGTAAAAAATGGCCAGCACTTTAGGGGCAGAAAAACATTCTGTAATGTCTTATTTAATTATTATTTTCCACATATTATGTATTTAGGCATTACACCTCCGATACAATAACTAATAAATTCATTGTAATAAAATAATATTGTTAAGGAAAATATTGATATGCATTCCAGTATGCTAAAGAAATTTTGGTTATATGTCACTGTTGAAAATATCTTAGGGACCCGGATGATACCGCGCACTGAAAATAAACACAAAGCGATTTATCACGATTATTATCCTTAATAAACTGGGGCTATTTGTCTTAATAATGACAAATCAGCAGGTGAGGTGGTGATGATAAGATAAATATAGGTATAGGAACATAAAGAGACAGGATAAATGTACATATAATATATTAAGAAATAAATTATACAAACCTATACGTTAAATGTTTGCCTAAAAATACAATTAATTTCCTGAATGTGATTTGGAAAATCGAATAAAAATATAACAGCGTCCAAATAAAAATTGTAGCCCCCGAATAAAAGTCATATTATCAAGATGTAATAATTTAATATCACCTAAATGTACGATGACATAATGAACAATATGATAATAAGACACAATCCACAAATATCCACGAATATTTAAAACAAAAAAGATTATGTGGTTTGCCATTCGTGTACTGTTATGTATTGGGGAATAAATTGACATGATCCTCAGATCTACAAATTAATTAACTAAAGTATATTAATTATAAATTTAATAATCATATATTGTGAAATAAAGTATTTGTATTTGTAAACGTTACGTGTAAACTATAACTACTTTCGACCGTTTACGACAAGTAAGTTATTGTTATAATACAATAATAACATTTCAGCACTTAAAGTGCCGAAGGAACTAAACCAAACAACAACCTACCCCACAGCTATTACACAAATAGCAAATTGATTAATGTTGGTTCGCAACTAATCGTATCAATATCGGTGAAATTAATATCGGATTTCGCACTAGTTCGAACGTCTTTAATTAATTAAATCAATTTCAGTAGACGCCGTGAAAATAACATTCCGGTAACGGACTTTCGGGAATCAAACTTAAATAACAATTTAATTACGAATGCTTTTAATATCTTTGTGCGATTCGTATTTGAAGCATTGGCGTTTGATCTGCCTTATGAATAAGATCACTCCCTTAAATTAAACAGAATTATTGGATCTTAAATAAGTTTAGCAATAAAGTTAAATGTGAAGTGCTACATAGTAAGTAGTATTACTCGTTATCCAAGACAAGATTTGTATTACACACGAAACGTAACTGAGAGGTTTTATCTTTTAGGACCTTTTACTAATCGAATTAATATAATATTTGTATCACATTATCTTTAACACATCTGTATTTAATATTGACTTAAGAATCAATGGAGATAAAATATTTGATGGAGAGATTTAGATATTTATAAATTAGTGGTTGTCAGACTCTTCGCTAAGTTAATTTAGCGTAGATAGTATTCGTATCGATCGAAAAATAATCTATTACCTTAAATAAAGATAGTGGTAGATGCTACACATATTTACCCAGGTTAGAACCACCATTCCATAAATTTTTGTTAATATTCAGATCTCGGGAGTTGCGTTTTTGTTTTAAGAACAAAACTATCTTAGTCCCTAGGAATATCAACTCAGCTATCATTCTAGAAGAGGGCAATAGATCTGTTTGAAGTCAGTTATGTTTTTTATGAATATTAGAGTAGCATTTAATTCATGTTAATTGATAATAACATGCAAGTACATTTGAGTAATCTTAAGTACTTAGTTCAGTTCAGTTTTCAGTAATTTATCCCAGTTTCAGTAGTAACTGAATATTTTCGACCTGAAACGCTTCAGTTTATAAGACTACAGCATAAACTTTTAAAAATGTATTAAAAACAATGTTGTGTAACAAAAAATCGAAATTACACATCATAATAAACATTTTTCCTGCTATCTACTACTACAGCTGCTAAATTAATAAATGTCACAGCGGATAGATAGTAGGGGCCGAGATTTTTCCAAAACCCATTTAAATATATGCATGATGTCCATTGCCGCTTATCACGTAGCAAATTACTCCGAGGCGCCATGAAGACGGCTGAGGATATTCTAATTTCCCACTTGAGCGAAGTACTACGTTATCGAAGGCGTTATATTTGAAGGGACACGATTTGTTGTGGATTAATAGCTTCATTTATAACACAAGAGCATATTAAATAAAAAACGCATCAAATTCAAAAAGTAACCCAGTGCGGGAATCGAACCTGCGACCACAGGTTTTCGTAGCTCGTCACCCCACGGAGATCCATCCATCAAACACAAAACTTTAACACTGCTGAGTTACAATGTGTGACAGTAGTACCAACCGAACATAAAGAATACCACCAGTCAACAGAGTTAAACAACAAAGACAGAACAGTCAAACGTAAACAAACAATCACAATGAACGCTGAATAGACCCATAACCGAATGAGCGCGAAGAAATACGCCACTCAACCTAATTTTTAACCTTTTGTGTTTCAAAGAAAAAGAGCAAGAAATAATAAATGTCCTCAACAAACGGCAACAATACGAACAGTCACAGACCGATTCTTTAATGTCAATAAAGGAAATAGTGTGCTCTCGTGTGACGCGAAATATTGTTCTCTGGGTACACTTAAATTCGCAAACAGCTTTTAAATCCTCCCTCCCACCTCCTTCCTCTATTTACTGTTCTCAGATTACAGCAATGCATTGTCAACTTTTGTACGGCGAAATGCACTTTGAAATCCCCGATAATGTGTTACTTAAGTAAATTGACACTTATATAGAGTGGAAGAGAAAACATTTATACAGTGATAATAACGTATTTTAATTTCAAATATTGTATAATAAACTGCAGCCTCAGTGGCACAATTGCTGAGCTGTTCACTGGAACGTGAGCTCGCGAGTTCGATTCCCTCAGGGAGGCAACAGTTACAATTGGGTACAATTTTTATCTAAATAAATTTTAGCTTTACAATACAATACAATACAATACAAAAACTCTTCCTATTGCACCGCAACATACATGTAAACATTTATAAAGGAAAAAACGATTACAATAGGCGGCCAAGGTGGAAAATACAGAATCCGAAAATCAGGTTCAAAAAATATTTTAAATATTAATTTGCCAATTTACTATGCTTTTAGATTCTGTGCTGGTCTTATCCATTCGCCCGGGTGAGTACCACCATGATACTAATTTGTACTGTGAAACATCTCGTATAAGTTGTGCTTTATTTTGAAGTGTTGGCACGCACAAGGCGGACTAGCCGACAAACTTAGCCCTCAAAAGTAGCAACAATAATCAATCTGAAATAGGACAACACATCTGGTTCAGGTCGGTTATTGGTGGAGACGGGACCCTCTTTTTAGAGGGTCATCGCCGTCGGGCCTGCGGAAGAGTGCGAAAGCGTATCCGTAGCCCCGACATAAGGCGCGCCGTAAGGAACACCGTGGGGTTTTAGTCGGTAAGAG
>DWIE01001660.1:0-10298 GCA_018248235.1 Choaspes benjaminii
AGCTGTTGATATGAGTTGTGTTTCAGGTTGGGTGTAGGTGCCGGTACGCCCAGGATACGTGTGTAACAACGCGGCTATGCCGCAACGTGACGCTAGTTGCGGGCGTCAAAAGATGCAAAAATCGCTTACTACCAGGTTAACTGCAAACGGTTTTGCTACTCTCAGTTGCGGGCGATCATTTGATGATAATGAACATTGCACATCTATATAATTTCAAACATTATATAAATTTAAACAGCGACTACTTACTCCTTAGTCTAAGGGGACTGATAGATATAATTAGAAGTTGTATAATCAAATTTAAGCATCTGCCATCATGTCGTAATTTTTGTCTGTATCATTCTTCAAGCTCATCTTCGTAACAGCTGGACTTTGTACTATTGCGTTTTTTCCCATTAGATACAATACTACATTCTTGGTTTTTTCTCATTCACATGTTATCAGCTTTACGCTAATTAGGCTTACAGGGAGGTTTATCCAGAGAAAATAGCCGATGAAAACAAATCTCTAGACACTTTATTTAAATATCCGGTGTTATAAACAATTGATTTTGTAGAACGACTGTAACACGACATAGCAAATATACGAGACAGCTAATCGTGTCTGCTAGTGTCATGTCATTGCCATCTGTTTACAATTTAGCTGTGATGTGACATCATTTATGGAGTAATTGATGTTATACAATTTTTTAAGATGACAAAGAAGTTGATTCTAAATTACAACATACTCAACAATGCGGTATTTTAAAATTTAAATGTATTCCACATTACATATCGCATCATTCTTAACTCTAGAAAATGTGATGTTATCTAATAAAAACTGCAGTTTAAAACAATCCTTTTAATCGATTCTCAATGTTAAAAATGAATAAATATTTTTAGAAATCTATATCCCATCCGGAGATTTCATCAGGCGGCATTTTGTCTTTGGGATATTTGTCGAAGTTGGACAGATCCAGGTCGTGGGCGACGGACTGCACCAGCGGCGCCCTCAGCTTGCCCTCCCGCAGAGCTTCCCAGTCAAACCCAAGGAACCACCTGCAGAACAACATTACATACACAATTGAAATCACGTATTTCATGATTACAGATTGTAACAATTTGTTTCTTAATAAATTATATACTTGGAAGTTGTGGATTGTATAAAGTAAATTAAACTGGTGGACCCCTTCAAGCCATCCTCAACAAGTGCTCGAAAATTTTGGAGACACAAAGGATGACCGAATCAATTTGTAATAGAGGGTCTTTACTTTAGTTTCTTCTTTATTAAGGCATGAGTTTTTGTTAAAATATTTGTACCGCCTGCACTCGTTTTAAAATATCTCAACAAAAAATCAACATATCCTTGGTTATAGCTTTAATCAATAGCTGAAGACTTACTCTACCATGGTAACATACATTCTTATATAATTTCAATTAATTAAAGAAAAAAACCGAAGATGAACTTAAAAGTTCTGTTAACTTGCTCATCACCGTACCATGCACACATTACGTAGCTAACCGCTTATAAAGTGGTTATTTGATAATTTTAAGGACCTAATGTGATTAATATCATTTTATTGCAGTTACGACAATTATTGTACCTACATTTGTAGATACTATAGGTGCATTATGAGCAACATACCGAGTAAATAAGTAAGTCAGGAAGCGAATCGGCCACCATCTCGATCTCTACTTGGACAGATTATGTCTTGTTATGTTATGATGAATAAAAACCTTAGAGTAAATTGGTGTTCATATAAAGAGTTTCTTTATTGTGCTTACTTGTGGTTTTTGATATCGACCATTCCGTTCCTGAGGTAGCCGAGCCGCTCAGCTGGCACGGCGCGACACAGCTTGCGGATCAGCAGCTGTGCGGATTTGGAGACGCGCGGGTGGAAGACGACCGCGTCAATACCGCGCAGGATCAGCGTGTATGTCTTCATGTGGTCTCCGCCCGCCGCGCGGAACGGCGGCTTGCCGACTATCAACTCGTGCACGAATACGCCTAGAGCCCAGCAGTCGATAGCACGATCATGTCCCTAGTTATAAGAAATAGGTATTAGGATCCCTCTGTATTTAAAAAGTCATTTTAGATGTTAATTATAGGTGTAATAAGTTACCTTATTAAGTACTATTTCGGGGGCAACATATTCAGGAGTACCAGCAAACGTCCAGGTCTTGCTATTAGGCGCTAAACGTTTAGCAAATCCAAAATCAACCTAAAAATAGATAGATAAGTTAAAACCTTAAGTCATTTTTGTTAATCATTAAAGACTCTATCTAGAACATATAAAATTAATATAATTTTAGCAAGAGAAACCGCTAAATTACAAACAGACGTAATTCTACCTATACCGAACCGTCTTTACCTATGAATAAAAAAGTATGAAATAATAATGGGAATAAGTGGAATAGATAAAACGATACCAATTTAATATATCCTTGTTTGTCCAACATTAAGTTCTCTGGTTTGAGATCTCGGTAGATGATGTCCTTGGAATGTAGGTATTGGAAGGCTTCTACTACACAGGCCGCCATGAAACGCGCAATATTTTCAGGAAAATATCGCTTCTTCTGTAATATAGTCCACACGTCGCCGCCTAGCACTGGCTCCATCATGAAGTATATATATTTGTTGTCTTTAAAAGTACGATATAACCTGAAAAAAATCAAAAATACTATTGCACAATTCTATATCATTTGTTTTTTACGTGATGTGATGACGATGACGTGCAATTTTGTATGTTGAATTTTAATCTGCTTTTCAAGGAAACTGTAGGCTTAAGTAAGAAATGTGTCCTTATTATAATCATCATAATATTATGATTAATTAAATCGTACTTATCGATTCATTAATGAACGAAACGATTACATGTGTACATACCTGCAAATAAATCTGCTGTGACAAAGCATCATTATGTTTTTCTCATTGAAAGCGTGCTCCTGTTGCTGTTGTTGAACCATATCCACCTTCTTCAGGCATTTCAGAGCAAATGTAAGCGAGGGGTTGCGTTTATACTGCACTAGCTCCACACGACCGAACCCACCAACGCCCATCGTCCCCACTATTTCAAGGTCTTTAAGCTCCACGAATTCAAATTCTTAAATATAAAAATAAATACTAATTTTAAACAAATATAGTAATTGTCATGTTTATACAAACAATACATAGATATATCCATGATTACGGTTTTAGTAATTATATGCATATGGTTATTTGCATTTGTTGAGAAATAACGCGAATTTGATGTATGTACCATAACTGGTGTGCATGTTGTTGCTGTAACTGGTAATGTAACTAAACAAAAACACTCGACTACTCTTTATTAAAGGGTTCATATCAAACATTCTATACTGGACAATTAAAGTAATATACTTACCACTTTTAACCTCTGACATCTTCTTCTGCTGGGAAGGTCGGGGTACTGCATGTCTTATATTTTTTAATTCCTCTAGATTACCCAATAAGTCGGTAAAAGGCCTGTAATTAAAAATATTTCATTTTGAACGTGAATTGAAAAAAATTAATCATCATTAAGTTGCCTACGCGCTAAATTCGCATAATAAAATGAAAAGCCCATGCATTTCAGAAGACGTGTCTTTATGTAAAATTATATAGTTTGATTTATCGAAATATTACATTCGACATCGTTTGTATAGAATAAAACTAATCTTTCTAGCATCAAGATGACAGTTGTTTGCACAAGTAACCAGATCCAGAAAGCATATTAAAAGGGTTGTCCTAGAAAAATCAGCCAACCTGCTTCAAAATAAACAACTAATACAGGAGAAACCAAATGAATTTAAGAAGACTATTATATCGAAGTCATAGATAATCTTGAATTCATTTGTATAATAGAAACAGATGTGCATAGGTACTTATAGAGGTATAATAGGAATTATCGTATATACCAATGATACTAATTAGATTAGATGTATAGATCTTGGTATAAAAAATTAATTAACGCTGACGTAATACGAATAATGAATATTTTGAATTAGTAATGATGTCTATGCTGAATTAATTTCTAAGAAATACCGATAATAATAAGTAGATAACATTTGGTATTTTATTACAACTCCGGGCGGTAGAACTTTTATGTCCGACTGAGTCGTTACCACCATCATGCCTAGTTGTGCGTAAAACAATAGTATTCGCAATATTTCTGTTTCGGAGTAAGGGTGTCATTGGCTGCATGTCCAGACCACGAACTTCGATCCATGTCTTCAAGAGTAACTCCAATTGGGCACTGCATTTGTGATGTTCGTTACATATGTCATAGGCTATAAAAAGCTTCAAAAATGTACTCACCCGCGCTCTAGAGTTAAGCACTCTACGCCCGGAGGCAGAGCCGTCACAGAAGCAAGTCGTCGGTCCTCGTGTAACAAAGCTTGCTCGCCGAAGTACTGGCCCCTCCGCAGAGTCCCTACCCTTTGTTCGCCCCCATCGCCCTCTCTTTTGGTCACCATTACTGTACCGCCGCGAATAATATAAAATTTGTCCCCCCGGTCTCCTTGTCGCACCACAGGTGTACCGGCTGAGAAAAACTCCTGAAATTATAGTCGAATATTTAGCAGCTAAAATTATTATAATATTAAGTATATATATACATCATATTTATTTAAATTTTGTTCATAATTGTTTTCTACTTACTCTTTTAAGAAATTCAGATATTTTTGCTAGCTCTATCTGATGAATACCTTGCAGTAAAGGCACAGATGAAAGAAAACGAATGTTGTCTTCTTGCTCTTGCCTGCCGCTTCGCACCATGATTTTTTGAAATACTCTTCGTTCTAATGTCCATACTGTCGCTTCTGTTATACCTTAACATATGTAAAATGGAGACTTTTTATATCTTTACAACGAAACTCTTAATAACGTCTTCTCAGTACTAACTTTAGTAATACCAACTGATACAATTCTCTATCTATCTATATCTATATTACATACAACTCGATTTCCGCTCACTTACTGATTGATATGACAAGAACGTATAATGTTAAATGTAATTTAAAGAATATATCAAATAACAAACTGTTTCTTTTCCTCTGTGGTTTAAGGATACAAAAAAAATACATAGTATAAATATGAATGTATTATGTGCCCCGCTTGATATGGTCGCAAGTACGGTTGTCGAACAAGGGGTCCTGGGTTCTATTCCCGGTTCAGCCAAAGGGCTAATAGGATTTTTCTGACTAGAAAAATCTCAATAGTAGCCCGGAGTTTGGAAATGTGCCCGATAAAGGGCAATAGACTCGTCACCTATTACATGGGACCTAAGCATAATTGGCGTAATGTGGGTGACATTCACCTTTGCCTACACCTTCGGGTAAACAGAGACGTGAGTGATGTTTACGTGTGTTTTATGAACTTATTACACAACTTACATCTTATGGACGCGAAACGTTTCGCTTTGTATAGTATCGCCAGTTCGCCAAAAGCCTCTCCTGGTCCGAAATTTTTGACCACCTGACCTCCTTTTAATACTTCAAACTGTCCATGAGCAGAAACAAACAAATGACTTCCACTCTCCCCTTCTCGGATGATCAGGTTACCAGCTGGGAATTCCTGTGGGCTCATAGCTTCTACTACAGCTGAAAGTCGTTCATCGTCCATTAAATTCCTTAGAAAATCATTAGCCATAATAGCTTCTCTGATCTGCTTATTGGACCTGTTTGGAACATAACATTTATATTTTAACTTTGTCATATCTACGTTTACGATTAAAATGCTTGCTATTTGTGCCGTGAAACAGAAGTGAACACACTATGTGGTTACTGGCAGCTTTTGAATAACTCGAGGAGTTCTAAGTGTATACAGCATTTGTGGTTACAGATGACGTGCGCTGCAATCGCGGCTCACCAACAGGTGAACTGCACACTCGTGTGCTATTTCATACCAAAAAAGACCAACTTACCTTTCATCTTTGGCATATTTATCATACTGTAAATCTGAAAGAGAACGTACAGTGTCATGAGGTGCGTGAGGAGCGATCACTCCGCGCTTCCGCCGACCTCGTTTTTCCGTGTCATAGCTAGTAGCTACTATCTCAGAGATGGTCCTTCTGCCAGTAGTACTAATTCTCTCATGTACAGTTTCACTATCAGAGTCTTTAATTGGATTATTACTTCCAGTAGATTTTACACTCTGCACACTCATATAACTTGATTTCTTGCTCGAAGTGCCCGGCTCCGCGGACAATGTAAGACTTTTTTTTACTGGTGATCCATTTCCATTTATAAGTAAACCATTAGTTCTTGGAGAATCAAGAGATGACTCAGGTATTTTCTGCAATGTTATCAAGGATTAAAATTGGAATACTTCATTCAGTCGTGATAAATTTAAAAAGTAATTTACGCAGCACCCTATAGGTTTCAGTTATTTAATTAGGTACTAACAAATGACGAAGTTAAGATCGCGCGGAAGTTGTTAAAATACGAATCAAAATTTACATTTATCCATATACATTCCTAGCCATGAGTGACCTGTGCTACGAACAGATTACATAACTGAATCGTAATGTGAGATTCAATTTCTAAAATTATACAATTATACCTATAAGTAATTAGCTTAAATTTATTTTTCAAATTATAATGAAGTTTCTTCACTGCTATATATATAGGTATATATGTAACATGCACTATAATTTTCCCTGTAAAACAGCTCTCATCGGCGTATTCCAGTTTGAAGAGTGAGGATGTCGGCATGCCTTGAATATATGAGGCGATCTTGAATAGAACTTAATCCCCAGAAGTAGCGATGCAAGTGTGAACCCGACGAGGATAATGGGTTTGTTTCAAAACGATCCTGCGTGTCAGTGAAGTACGAAGGTAAGATAGCGCTAGGGAGTGTTTGCGTTTTTAATGTTGAGTTCCACACAAGCCCACAAACGTCGCCATCTGTTGAGAGCGTCGGCTCTAAAATAGTCGACACATTAAGGGAGACAAGAGCCCTACGGATGAGGTCTTGACAGATGTATGTTGCGATATAAATACGACCTGCACTGCGTTTGCAAAGTATACAAGAAAGTGGTCTAATGGACTGACGTGGCGCAATAGTATCGTTTCAGTGGTTCAAGTCCACAAATCCAAACAAATGGCAATAAATAGAAAGACATTGAGTAAAATGTGTCCAACATTGTGAGCCTGCAGATACCGACGATTACCATGACAATACCATTATTATATTTTTATAATTGTAAGTATTTAATATTATTAGTTGTTCTAATTTGTAAAAGAGCTCATTACACCAACATTTGTAAAGGGTACATATTTATTTACATTTAATCGATTTCTCTGAATGTGAACGTCAATCTTAATATATATTTCCTGTGGCTGGTAAAATGAAATACAGTGGACCCCCGGTAGTCCGGCCCCTGTCTAATTCGGCACCCCCTGTAATCCGACATGGTTTATTATTTATGTAATTGATTCATAGTTTTTGATTATTTTAGTTCATATGTACATTTGTTTGTACACAACTATTTCCTAACGTAAATTATTGCATATTTTTTGTAAGTTATATAGCATTAATGACGTTAATTTTATAATAAAACGTAAGCTCTCTATTGTTGTTTAATTTACTAAATTTGACATACATAATGAAGTATGATTAGTATTTCAGAGTATATATACATATGTACATATGTATATATAATATGCATGTATAAAGAACCTTATCTTTGGATCTGTAATTTGTCGGATTACAAGTTACTCTTTGGTAAAAAATTCCGGACTATAGGGGGTCTTAGGCAGTACTCTATAATCCGACGAATTCGATAGTTCGACACTGCCCTGCAAAATGTTTGTCGGACTACCGGGGGTCCACTGTATTTTAAATGATTATTATATTGACAAATGCTAATTATCTTATTAACAAACTTGGGTAGTTTCCAGGCTTTACATATTTTTATTGTTGAAAAAAGCTTAATGCAAAGTGTACTATAGAAAATACAATTATTATTATATACAACAATTACTGTGTTGTAATATTAGAAGTGTGACTAAAATATTGCAACCTGTTTATTTCATTTCGTAACCAATGGGCATTTATGATGGAGCCGTAACATCAAGAGCTGTTGTTCAAAATGTCTGATTTTGCCACAATATCATACTTATTACTACAAACCATTTGGTGATCATAAATCCCCATTATAATCACATCAAACAAGTGAGCCAATGGTGAAATATTAAAATAAGTCACTAACATTACAGTAGTATTATTAAATCTAAAATATCTCGAACATCTCACATACCAATTGTATACTTTAGAATTCTACAAAACAACAACTAATGTTATACTTTATTTTTTATATATTTCCATTTTATTTGTGGTAGCACCTATCCAGGTTCTCTCAGATGAATACCATCACACCTATTTCTGCTGTAAAATAACTCTTATGAGTAGTGTTTTAGCTTGAAGGGTTTGGCATACACTGGTGAATTTGAACAGAGCAATGGGTCTGTTTGGAGTTAGTTATGGTTGTCATTGATTGCAGTGGTCACTTAACATCAAGTGACCTGCATTTGCTACTCTCAATTTCATTAATAAAAATTACAGAAACAAAATATAGTATTGCATTAAGTGTTTATAATGAGTAATATCAAATATTGAATGATTCTTTTATACAAAAACTTCTAGGTAAGCAAGTATGTAATATTAACTCACTATATAAAATTCTTATGTTATGATCTATGTCCATACTAATCTCCAAAATTATTCATCTGGATTAGTAGCTCTGAATATTGTTTATTGCAAAATTCAGATTTTTTATAAAACCACACAAGTATATTGTATTATAGCCCTGGGTGGTCTGCTAGTGTAAGATGGAAACAATACATTTGAGGTAATCAGTGCACTGACAAACTCTTATGGCGTTAGCTAGCCATTTATCTAGTTACATCTACATGATATGGTGTTCTATCTGTTCAAGTACACTTCATTACAAAATGGCTGCTTATGGCTTTAGTAACAAAGTGGCATCTTACATAAGATTTACAAAATTTATAATATATCAAATTACATGGTCAGCTACATAATTACATACATAGCAAAAATCAGTACTACTATGGTTATAACAGATACATACAAATTGAAATTGCAAATGACATGCATTTTATTAAACAATATTGGTTATCTCTTCTGAAATCACTTCATATCATATAACAGTAAAACAGACAACCATAATAATCACTTCTTTATAATTATAATTGTATTAACACCATAAATTGTCCATTTTATTACCACATCAGTTTTAATGAAGACGTGGTAAAGGGTAATACTAGGTACTAGTACCTGAAGAAGTCATATTTCCATTAGGAACACTACCAGGGATGGGCCGGCTTGGTGTTGCCAAGTGAGACGCTTTCAATCTGTCCAGCTCATTCACCCATGATCGAACATGTTCCAGTCTGTGCCAGGCCATTTGCAACACTTTCTGAGAAGCATAACCTGATCCCTCATGAGGCTGTCCGGTTGAAACTTGTGTCAGATAGTTTATTTGATCACTCAGTTTAGATTCCACTTGACTGAGAGTCCTCAGGAACTGAGTAGTATTGCTCTCGGCTTGTTTTTGGCTGGACTTCTCCTTGCCAAGCTCCAACAGTGCTTGCGCAGCACATTGTAGACAAGTGATAATATCTTTCTCTATATCATCCAATACTTGAATTCTTTCCATTGGACCAGCCATCCTTAAGAAATATCTTGAAAACTGTTATTAGAAATTGAGCGACACACGAAACACAAATTAGTTAAAATTGATTCCCAAATGTCATTGCATCTGGTCAATCAATGCCGCTTCGGGCTGCCAACACTAAAAAAAATGTTATGCTAAATCTGTGTTCAGAAAATGCTTCAAATGTGCCAATTTGATTAGAAAAACTGACTTTAATTTTGCAATAACTTTTATTAAGTAACATTACGACCTAAAAATTTTAAGATATTTTATGTTTATGTTATACCTTGCAATGCTAATAAATAAAATTATTAGTATATAATGAAATATTTAACAGTTTGAAAATACAAGCTCTGTATTCAAATAACACTTAAAATTAAGATGAGATCAAAAAGGAAGTAGTAATGTGCGTAGTGCGTTAGTGTTTGTTCACCATTTTAAATATAAACGGCGTATTTCAAACAAAAACCCATTTTTTTATTTTAAAGAGATATGCTGAGCTATTATAAAGAAAAACAATTCACCTATATTTCGAAAAATAAAAGCTTTTAGTGAGTAAATTGAAAAACTGTACACTACAATATTTTTTCGTATAATTGCAAAGTGTTAGTACTGTTGTAAAAGTCATAAAAATAATCATATG
>DWIE01001661.1:0-10297 GCA_018248235.1 Choaspes benjaminii
GATTCTTTTATTATTGTTAACAACATAAAAGGTCATCAAACTCTGAATTATATGTATATTATTTCATTTCAATCTCGTTTCTGATAATGCTAATAGAAACATGTTAGGAACAAAACTGTCTGTATACTTTAAACCGTCGATTATCTATACCTACAGGCTCATTAAGCTAACGCCTCTAAAGCTAAAGTATAACATCAATCAGGCAGTCATCGCGTCAAATCGCCTGGAGATATTATAAAACCCAACTTATTCGGTAGTCCGTAAGTATTATTTAATTGTTAATTTGTGGTCGCCCTGAGGCTAGAGGCGACCGCACACATCCCGCGTTTGTTTTTTTTTCATAAACTTTTTAAAACAATCGACTAGGGCTTTAAGCATTTAAGTAACAAAATTCTGAAATCTAAATTAATTATCAAATCATCCGAATCGGTAAGTCACAATTTATCATAATCTGTGCTACTATACGCCTTTATAAACAATACATCAGGTGAAAAAAGGGATGTTCAGAATGCTCGTAAGTTTTTAGAGCATTTTTTTGGTTCCGCTCCTACCTGGCTACCACGTGGAGAAGCTATCTCGCTCCTTTATAGCAGAATAGAGAGAGAGAGGTCTAGTTTTGCGCGCACAGAAGATGTGAATTCAACCCCTAGTGAAGCAGGCAGGAAGTTGGTTCAAATCTGGTGTCTTTTTTACACGATTCTTTGTTTAAACTGTGGTTAATTTTTCAAATCCACAGACCTACCGTCTGCTGAGATAAACCGTGCTGAATGATTCATTGTTCCATATTTTCTCTTTTTAAACTTTTGACAAGTTCATAGGCAAGTTCATTGAACGTGGGAAATTTTTATTGTTCATCTTAATTAGTTTATTTTGTGGTTTCCACGCTTATGTTGTAATTATTTGAGATGCTTAATTAACATTACGGAATTGCTTGAATTTTTCGATGCTCATTTTTTACTCGAATACCTCAATAACAAAAATCGTACAAAATGAATGCATCTGTGTAGCTCTCGTAAGACAATACATTCATTTCCTTTAATATCCGTTGAGTGCGTACTGTAAATTTATAACGCTACTGGTCGCTACTTAATAAATCATTTAGAATGAAAGCACAGGAAACAATATATTTTTTCCTACGTTTTATGAACACAAGACACCGTCCCCGGTAATGATTCGCTAAGACATGGACGCCATAACTTAATACCTACCACTTCCTTCCGATGCCTTATAATAACTTCCACGCCTAACTTTCGAATTTTGTAATTTGAAGTTATAGTTTTTTGTCAAAATTCTAAGGGTGACCGCTCATTCAGCCGAAATGCATTCGAAATCTATAAGAATATGTAAATGACAAATCGTTCATCACATGTTTTTTCTGGCATGCGCTTTTTGCCGCCATTTTTAATTGGCAGGCGCTATAACAGATAAAATATGCTGCGCGCGAATTTTATAAAAAGATGTAAAATAAAGATGGCACTTTGTATGTCGGTTAACACAAGGTGGTATTATTTACAAAGCGCTTCGACTATTCCCTAATGCATTACTCGTTCTGAAACCAGTTGATCCCACATGCAACGAACAACTGCGCATTCTTTCATTAATGCAAGGGTTGCTTCGCGTAGGGTTAACGACATTAAAAATAAAAAAAACCTACGAGAATTGATAACTAAAAAATAAATCTGAAATAAAAATGTACACACGATTTTTTAAAATTCTTTATATGTTAATTTTTTTTAGTTGTGCACGTAATTGAAAATAATTAAAATACGTTTTAATAATGCTTATATTGTAAGGTTCTGACTACTAACAAAATTTTACTACACACTTAACAGCAAACCCAACCTTCTTCGGTAAATGAAAACGAATATTTTATACAATAGAAAATTTCAGAACACATTATTGGTAGATCAAGTTCTGACAACCCTAGTTCCACTACCCTAGAGGGCAGCTCGCTATTATTATTCATATGGCAACAAAAAAGGAATTTAAACTATTTTGTCGTCTACTTATCCGTCAACAGGGTTAACCGATCGAACTTTACAAAAAACATCGCTTAAAACTACGCTGGGGGCTGAACTTTCGTGGATACACAAAAATAAATTGTATCTTTACACTATTTTTACATAAAAAGCACATTTAATTTTTTTTCACATTTACTTATATTTATAAGTCAGTGACTTGATTATTCAAAACACAACATACGCAACTGACCCAGAAATTTTAACGAAATTTTATTTCATTCCATCACATTTTAAATTAACGTATGTAATTGTAATTCATCATAAAGCAGCCGTCGAAATTCGATTCGGGGTTAGGGGTGTCACCACCCCACAGCCAACCCCATTTTTAACCGACCTACATAAATGTCCAGTATAACCGTTAATGTCTCGCCGGGATCGATAGACGGACAGTTGTGCAAATAGTTTGTGTTAGGATCACATCTTTGTCGAAAGCTATATCGCTCGCTGACGCCTGTGTTTGTCTTGTCACTGAAGTTGATAAATTGGCTTAGCGGGTTCTATTTATCGTTTAATTTTGCTAACTTAACGATCTGCTGTAAGCTAGACCAGCTTGTAATATGCAGTTTTTACTGAGTTTTACCGAATTAACGACGACTTTGTCACCAATCTCTATTACACGATACGCTGTTTATATATATTGTTTTTTTTACGTATAAGTTACAATATTACGAATTTAATTAATAGTATTTTTCTGTCTTTTCCAGGTGCTGACGTCTGGTTCCTTCGAGCTTAGGATAAAAAGTTTTACGAACTCATTGGGTAGGTTAAATAGTGGACAGTGCTGTGATGGTTCGAGTAGTGATGCGCCTTGCTTGGCGCCGTGCAGGACTAAATTCCGAGTGTGCCTCAAGATTTACCAAGCTAACATCGACACCACCTCGCCTTGCACCTTCGGCGATATTACCACGCCGGTGCTGGGCGGCAACTCCTTGGACGTGCCTAACCTTAACGTCGAAGGGTTCACCAACCCCATCGTATTCCCGTTCGACTTCACGTGGCCGGTGAGTTTCCTTTTTTTTTCTTTCACATAATGATAACAGCTTATTAATAAAAATGCAAAATTATGAAGAGCAACACCCACCACCAATAGTAAAAGAGACTTGTGGATATTACGCAATTCCAAAACTGCGTTCCATTTAAAACTTTGGAAACTATAGTGAAAATTAGATGCTCAAAAAGTAATTAAGAATAATAAAAAAAATTAAAAAAAAACTAAAGCTATTGATATTAGAACATAATCTTTGATCCGTCAACTAAAGCAGTTAGATCTGTAAATAAAAACATAGCCCATTTTATATCGTAGCAATAGTAGAATCAATAGATCATTAAAGAAGCATTAAGTAGCAACCCTACATCCATAAATCAACGTTCGTTGCCACCAACATTCAAATTCCAATAATCCACACGAAGGCCGCTACGGAGCATCCCGGCCGCCCGTAAATAATAGTAAAAAAGAAATTACGGGATTCTATATTCAAATTTGACAGAAGCGATGACGATAAGAATACATGATGATTTAACGAGCCAGTGCGTGGGACGGTTACGGCGTTCAATGGTTCATTTTTAATTAATTATGAAGTCGGACGCCGTATGACCAGTCGTATGTTATTAGACGTAGTTTAGTTAGCCTTCGTTGTGGCGTTCTCATCTTCATCCTCGATTAGAGCGGAGGCCGGCCGGAGTCGTGATTCGATATTGTAATTGCTAGTTATTTATTTACTTGCGCTTAAATGTATCTCGATTCCAAGGATAACGGACATCTTAATTGGATCTCGGTTACGGTTATTTCGCCGGCGTGAATTGTCTTTAGTTTACACACGGACCAGTGTGGACTCTCGAGGCTCGGAGTGGTGTTTGTGTTTTATTTAGCGGCCCGCTTCAAATGTCGTACCGTCTCGTAATGTTTGAGCAAACAATCGCTCCTAAGCCCGGCTTGCACAAGCTCGGACCATCTGGAGAAAACGTGACATTTGGTAACTAAGCAGGTAGGAGAAACACACGGATAGACGAAATTCAAAACTTTTTTTTCGAACGTGGATGCGCGTCCGGTTTCTACTGGCAGTATCATTCCATTTGAATTGGCGCTAAATTGAAACTTCCTGTTTAAATTCACATAGTCCTATAGCCAGGCATTGTGACGCGATCAATTGAGCGAAAGCGACGCGAAATAATCCCCGTCTATCGAATTTCAGTGACAGGTTAAGCTTAGATGAGAGCTGTCGGATCGCCGCCATATGTCTCTTATCTCGTTTGATAGGTGTCATAGGGTAGCATCTCCCATATGCCATACAATATGCCACAAACGGAACTTAAAGTCGTGAGGAAATACGCCATACGCGTCGACCTTTACCAGTTGTGCTGGGTACCGTCACGAATATCATTGATACGATAGCTTTAAATATAGATACAATATCGTATCCCTCCCGGTACTAGCAGCTATCAACCTTCATTCTACAATTCAGAGAACCATCTCACTTGAAGCCGTATTAAGCACATCCCGCAGGTGAACTGAGATTGGTTCTACGTCCTATAACATTTAATTTACTCTTCAGTGGCCAGCATCACAATATTTTGAAACTTGACTCGCTGACGGTCGCGACTCGCGGCGCGCTAACGGTCCCTATCTCGTTACAACCTGGAGCGTGGAGGTTGCATCCGAACTTTTTATCACCAATCCATGAAATAAATCGGCTCCGAACCCACCTAGATCTGACCCGCGTGATAATAGGTCACGAGAATATTAATATTACTGACAACATCGAACAGTGAAATTACAAGTAAAGCGGCGCGGGAGTTAACGACGCATAGAAACAATTTATCATACCGCGTTTAAAGAAAGAGATGGCTCACTCCAAAAAGAAACCTCATTTGTATTCAAGCGCTTCGCTCGGCGGAGCTACATCCATTTTACTCTTAAACAATTTGTGTTTGTAAATCTCGAGTTTTATATTGTAATACGTGGTTCCGAGGCCCGTTAGTCGGTGCGGATGTCACAAAGGTGAGGACCGGATTACGAGCTGTTCCCGTAGCCGCTATTTCAAAATATTACCCACGTGTTTACGTGTAAAAGGTTACTGGTCCCGGGAGTAATTGCACCCTAGTGGCCGGGGGTGTTTACACCCCACGGCATGAACGAACCCATTCAGAACGGGAGAACCGTTATGTAAACGTTTTAAAGCGAAAAAATGTCGAGCAATTGTTTTTAAAATGGAAACACCTGCTACGGCGTGCTAGAAAGAGATGGTGCGAGCGAAAATGTCAAAGTGTATTTCCGCGCAGCGCAAGCGCAAGCCCTCCGTGGCTCGGAGCTTAGAGGAGCGCGCAACTTACGCTCGATGCTGACCATGAACTATACTTTTTATGGATTAAACAGATCCGTATTGCGTTAGATGTTACTCATCGTCGGCATTGTTACGTCTGTTATCTCAACAAATTGTCTACATCTCATTGTTGAAGGTGTTACGATAAAAACCTATCAATAGTTAATTTGGTTCCAAACAAAGTTTACAATTAAGTTATATTACGACGGGTATTATCTGAACCGTACCTCATAAAATATGATGGCTCGACAAATATTTCCTCAATGTCTGAGAACATGGGCGCGTTTTTGGCGAGTCACTCTCCCACAAGGCTCGAGGCCAGCCCACATCGGGCTAACAAAAACGCCTCAAGTGAGAGTGACGACTGGACAATTATAATTATATGCCCCGTTCTGTCTGTAAACATTACAAAAACTTTACTAACCTCGCTTATGGCACATTGAGCGACATGGATTAATTTAAGTCACTACCGAACTGGCGATTGGTTTTGGAAGTTCATGATTTTTTCTCACATAACATATTGTAAGTCGGTTTACAATGTTTCTCTCCGGAACGTATTAATGTCGAGTAGCTGCCACCATCGTTTTTATCATTTTTTACCGTGAGACGCCGGCAAGAACTAGCGTGCTTGGACTTAATTAAGGTTAATTAAATCAAAAGAACCGAGCTGTTTTATCATTTTTGTAGTTCCATGGTCGGAAGTTAATATTTCGATATAAACTTCTGACAGACTTCATTAACAAATATTAACTTACATCGTGTTGAACCCCAATTTAGTTCTAAGTACGGTTAGAAAGAAAGGAAAGCTTATTTTATAATATTCAAATTCTGAAAAACAATTTTGCAACTAGCAAGTAGCGTTCACAAAAAAACCAAAAATTTCCCTAAAAGTTACGTACAATACAGAGTGATGTATGAAGGCAGTTGAGTATCTGATTAATGTATTTGTGCCATTTAGTGAAGAAACTAAAGTCTTTATTGTGGAACAAGTAGACTAAGCAACGGCGTAACTAATTCTAGAGATTGTTAGTTATTTTGCATGTTTCGTAAATAGTTTCACGCTCTAAATATTAGCAAAAATTTAAATGAAAGTGTAGCATCTCGTCGCTTGCCGGGAGTGTCGACATCCATATGATCGTTCGCGGGTGTGCTGTGCCCTAGCGTACGGTACAAAATTCGCGGAAATTAACGTTGCTATGACGTCACGCTCGATTCGAATCTCAAAACAATAGTACTGTAAGGCACGCGGCGTCGATCGAATGCCTTTTTCCATCCATTGTCGCGCGTGTGAACCCTGTCAGTTCTTGCGGCCCTAGCGGCGTCTCCATTAGAAAGTAATTAAAAATCCACACAGCGTCGCACAAAAACTCTTCACGCCTTCACGAATTCGAACACCAAACACGATTTGGGCGCCACAAATCGTCCATAATTACGATCGAATTGTAATCGCCGGCGCATTACAATTCAACCGGCATTCCAATGTTACATAAGTTTCAATCAGCCGAAAAACGGAAAATGCGAACCTTCGCACGGATCATCAAGTTATTACTTCACACAGTAACGCGATACGGCGGGCTCCTCAGCTATAGTCGAACAAACTTCCGTCTACGGCGTTTTTGTCCGAGAGAGCTCTTAATAATTTCCTTTATCTCAATCCGCTCGCGCCGGGAACCTCTTAAAATACTTACCCCTACATCCGCTTCTTTTAATAATCTACCGAAGCTATGGAATGCTTCATTCGATCTTGTTCCCTCTTCGACACCGTCTTTTATCTCTCCTCTCCGACGAGCAGCAATTAATGTCGAACAAAAAAACGATTGCAAAATGAAATTCCACGTAAGAGTAGACCGGGGACGGCTCGCGCATTTTCCATTACTTTGCGAGTTGTTTCATAAGTTTCAAATTTAAACAATCGGAGCGTGTATAATTACTGTACTGGTTGCATTGTTCGGAGCCACTGAGCAGGTATTCAGCAACTATCAATTAGCGAACGCTGGATTTCACGCAAATCCGCCTAAATAAACTATCGAACAATAAAATCGAACGTCCCAATTATTTCGAGTGCTCTCCGGGCGCTAAAATAACACTACTCGAATAAGAACCGAAAGTCAGATCGTAAATAACGATTAGTCATAGACGGGAAGATAAAGAAAATAAGCTCATCAACACGGTGAATAGACAATAAACTTTACCGGTCTCGTTACGAGGCATCTCCTCCAGAGCGCTAAAGAAAACACTCCTTTTTCAAACGTACACTCGTTTACGGTCAGATTCTGACATTTTAACTGCGTCTCTAACGTTTACGGCCGCTAATAAAATTGTTCAAAGGAGCCGATTATTATCATGGTAGCCGAAATGTAATTTGCGGGTGATTTTTTCTTTGACAAATGCTTTATGAAGTAATTGAATTATGTCAATCTTAAGCCTGCCTCGTTCCGGCTCAATATGCTGTCTGTCATCGGATTAGACGAGGCGAGGTCTGCGTTCCATTTTTATTAGACTGCAGCGACGGTTGGGTGCGTTCTCACGTCCGAAGGGCGCGACGAGCCCTCAAATCTGCAATGATGAAATTCCTCGCGTTCCCGTCTTTATTCATCACACGCGCGCACTTTCTAGGAATTCTGAGTCGCAGCGAGCCGCTCACATGCTCAGTTCGTATCCGCGACCGCGCGAATAAATCGCTGCCATTATTTAGTATGGGAGGTGGCGTGGTACTTACGTGCGTCGTACGTACTTCGTCGAATTTATGGACGTGTCAAAGGCCGATCATAGTGGGAACCACCGCGAGCTCAACTTGCAAATCGGAACGACCGAATGTGTTACATTTTACATGTGACGATGAGAGCCGAGAAACGATTACATCTATTCTCGATTTTCATTCAGCGCAAACGCTGTTCTGCGAACGACGCTCCTGATCCATTCAAGATGTGACTCAGATTAGGATTATCGCTTCGTTTCGGTTAAGTGAAGTCCGCTATAATGCCCGCGTTGAGAATATAGCCAAGCTGGTTTTCTAGTTACATTTTAATGCCTTACTCATCGAACCAGCGCAGACAGTTCGGATAGATTAGGTATGCAAAGTGTATTAGTAAAAAAGCTGTTGATAAGTATCAAAAACGAATCATGTCCAAACTTGAATTGGGAGAGGCTGCGCGTCATTCTCGAATAAAATCCGGATGAACAGATCATGTGGCTTTTTGATGCGGTTTCGGTTTCATCGCTTTACCCTTCTCATGGCTTATCAGTCGATCTACGGTAGACGGACATCTCCCGAAATTTGTTAACTCAGATTTTATTTTTTAATTCTTATGCCTCATTCAAATCATTCCGTTGTTTATGGCCGACATTTTCATTTTTGGAATTCTCGAGGCCGAGGTACCTACGGCCGTCTGCCGAATGCCGGTGATGCCATGTGAAATTAAAGGTAGTCTTTGTTTTTCAGTTTGCCCATTTTAAAGTCCCGAATTCCGCGGGCGCAGTCCCTTTTTTCGCGATGGTTGTAATTGAGGGTGATAAATTGTTAATGACTGACTTATAATGTGTAACGCGGGCCGGTGGTTGTTTAAAAAGCGGTTACGTCTGTTTTAATGTTTCTAGTAGTGTTTCGTAAATAATCGTCACAGATATAAAGTGTAACATTTCGAGTTACGGCGCTTTCCGTGTTTTAATGTTCCGAGTAATGAAGTTGAAGTAATTAATCCTTTCTTAACGATGTTTGGTTAGTCCGTCGGCTGGTCACCAGTCCGCTGGCACGTCGACTGTTTGCGGCAACACTGACGTTTTATCGCCGTGGTAATAGCTATTTCTTTATGATTGCCGTGTGAAAAATTTTAACTGGTTTTGATAATTGGGGAGTATCATTTAACGCGGTGCATTTTACAACGAAAATTTTATGTTATATTCCGAGATTAAGAGTGAACCTGTTTGATCCGCAACTCCAATTAATATTATGTTAATTATTTTCCGAAATAGAATGATGATATGGCAACATATTTTTTTGAGGCATAGGGAATATATTAAGAAAAAATCTGACATTTCTTATAAGTAATCTTTAAGCATACTCTCACGCTTTTAAAGCGCCTAATATCTATTTTTAATTCGCAAATTGGCCACAAATATTCAATAGATTAAAATCCTTAGTGTTCAGACATAATTAACATTTTACTTTTAAATTATCAAATATAAGCTGTATGGCTTGTATATAATACGAAACGCAAATAATGGGTATCAAACATTAACTATAAATTAGATTTGACGTGTTGTTAGTTTTCTACATGATCTATGGATATTGTTGATCTTAAAAAGCTCTTTATCAAAAGTACAGTACATATATCAGATTCTGGCTATCTTATCCAGAAATAATTTAAGAGTTCCTTTTTTAAATTCACATTCTGCATAAGTAGTAAAGAATAATATAATATAATAAGAAGTAAAGAAAAATAATTACTCTTCAGTTGTATTTGAAATTAGAACGCCCCGTTTTTCTCCTAGCCTTAACGTTTTTCCGATCGTCTTCTGTCGCCACATTAGCGGAAAACCGCTACCTGAAAACACACGCGGCCTTACCCTTTTGTCTATGCATGCGCAGACGTGCAAGTATACCAACAAGTATTGCCCTACCAAATTGAGAAGGGCACTACACACTGTATGATATTTACCTTCAATGGCGCTTGAACCGCGCCGCGTAATAGCCCGAGTCCCGCACGCCATAGTTACTCGTGTTTACCACGAAACTGCTTAGCATTCTAACCGAATGCACGTATACTGTCGCCAATAAACCGTCGACCTGGATATTTTTTGTACTAGAATATTTGAACACGAAATCTTATTCACACGGGTACTATTACGTTATAGATGCGGACATGTAATATCAGTTTAAGACATATGATTCACCGGGTCAACGATCCGACTGCCAAAATAGACGGAGATAAACTTAATTAAAACCATTAATAATTG
>DWIE01001662.1:0-10294 GCA_018248235.1 Choaspes benjaminii
TATCCTTGATGATGGGATCAACGGACATTGCTTTTATAACTTGGGAATAAAAGTACTGTCAACTGAGAACAATAGATAAAACGACATATTGTTTACGATATTGAAAAATAAAACTTTGCAAGTATTTCGGGGCAATCTTGTTAACGGAGGCGGGTATTCAAGTATACCGAAGTTGTTAGAACTTTGGAATAATCTTTGGAGACGATAATATTATTTGGAGCTTCGTGTGAGGTTGCTTTTATTATTTTTTGTGTTCCGTTGTAATGGTGACTTTAATTTTAGTTTTCGGTGTTAAAGAACACAAAAATATTTTTAATTCCAAAAATTTCGAGATAATGACAAAGTATCAATTATACAATAATTACTAAAGCATAGAAAAGTGTTTGTTATGTGTTTTCTGTAGTATAAATATAAATGAAAATATTAATAAAAGATAAACATTATTTAATTATGTAAATTGTATAAAAATATTTGTACGTGTATTGTTTAAGCCACACCACCGACTCTATTTAATCAATCTATAATCTCTCCAATTTGTGGGTTGTCTAGAAGAGATGGCTAATTAGCCATAAGACCGACCATTGCACTTCACAATTTTTTTTGTCGATAAGTGCCTCTCTGTATGCTTTAAATGTGGTGTACAATAAAGTTATAAATAAATAAATAAATAACTAAATTAAACAGACGTCAAAACTGACCAATTTAAAATGCAAAAAAATAAATGCGTTAAGATATCAATTAGTTAAGTTAATCAAATCTCCTTTGAGTCGACAAATGTAACCGTTAAATATAAGGAACTAAAACATTTAAAAGTCACCCAAATAACTACTGAAACAGTTTCGTACCATCTAATAGTCGTTTATTCAACATTAAATCGCGACAGTATTCTAACAGAAAGTATTTCCAAAGCGTATGCGGAAACAAAGAACCTTAAAGCTATTATAAAACCGTAAAGTTATGCAAGCACCACCCGTTAATAAGGTACTGTATACATTTATAATTAGCTTTGAACTCATTTAAATATGTTTCGCCACACATCGTCTCGGTTTGTACCGCCAGTGCGCCTACCATGTGTTTTTACCAGTCACTGCAGATTTATTCTTGTACTGAAAATTATTAACGTGTTTTGTAGCGCATAGACTTACAATCTACTCCCTGGTAGGTAACTACTGCAGCCCATGACATCTGTGACTACAGATGCGGTGCTACTCTTGAGCACATAAGCCTTGTGTTGACATGCTGGCTATCACACCCTTACACCGAAGCATAAGTAGTGCGAACACTACTTTTTCACGGCACAAATAGGTGTGACGGTGGTACCGATCCAGTCGAACATAATCATGTTCTACCACCCGTTAGGTTATTCCAGACACGAAACAAATTAGAAGAATTAGTCTCATGTTCGGAATCGAACCCATGACCTCACGTTTCTCAAAGCGGGTCATCACCGTCTGCTCCACGGAGGCCGACATGAGAGTAGCAAACATGCTTGCGGATCACTTAACGTTAAGTGATCACCGAGAACCATGACACACGTAACCTATTTTTTTAAATACTTATTAACTCGAGAAAAAAAAACAAAATATTTGCAATTTACAAGATGCAAACATATTCTCCTATGTGATTTCCCGTAGACCCCGCAGCCGTTAACAAAGATTATTGTAATGCGAGACCCAATAAAAGAATAATACCAATAATTATATTACAGTACTTGTCCGTCAAAATGAAACACAACTCGCAAGAATTGCTTCTCAGCAGAAACAGGTGTGAAATTGTGTGACAACGTAAATGATTAGACAGACATAGTGGTTATATACTGTCTACAATTCCAAACAGTACATTCATGGTAGAGGCACAGGTGTTTTACCTGACGCTAGGGTGACCCGGTTAAAGCGTTATAATAACAGGACATTTTATTACAAGACTGCATTATATTTTTTGGCAATATTAAAGTATCGGTAAATGTATCTATCCAGATTCGCCCGGAGTACCACCACCACACCTATTTCTGCTGTGAAATGTCTCTCATAAGTTGTGCTTTAGCTTGAAGGGTGCTTTATATTTTTTGGCAATATGAAAGTATCGGTGAATGTATCTATCCAGATTCGCCCGGAGTACCACCACCACACCTATTCCTGCTGTGAAATGTCTCTCATAAGTTGAGTTTTAGCTTGAAGGGTGTTGCAGCCGTCATACAAAGGATATATTGCACTACAAAACTCTTAACTGCACCACCAAAATACATGTAGACAGTTATGAACGAAAAATTATAACAAAAGGCAGCATTATCACTGAGCGCGATATCTTATAGATAAGTAAGGTGGAAATAAGGAAACAGATTATTCAAGTACAAGGAAAAGAAGATCATATAACGAAGGAAAACCAAGTCAAGTGCTTAGAAAATTGGTTTACACTGCATTTTTATATGAATTTAGTGTAGGAGCAATGCGAATAGAGGGTGATTATTAAAGTATGCGTCATATTTAGTTTTTATACTCGCCTACTTCATATGACTTAGGTTAAAGAGAAGTGTTAATAATTAATCTGTTTCGACATTATCATTTAGGTTTACAATTGCAATATGTAGCATGCAATAAACGGACTTTAGGCAAAGCGGTGCGATTAATTTGATGACTACTTTTTAAAAACATTGCTGATATTTGAATATAATTTTAGTATCCAGTAGGAGATCGTAAAAAAATCCTGTATGTATCTGTACTTCTGGTTACACTAGTCTTGGCTCCAGAGCCACCGCTTTCATGATATAAAAGTAATTTCGAAAGGAAGGCAATTAAGATGTAAATTTCAGTGGAAACGTCACGGAATGTGAGGGCGCTGTGCTAATGAAATACCTAGCTTTTTCTCAAACAAAAGCCGCCTCTTTCATCACGTTGTTGTGGGAATTAAAGAGTAGCTACTACTATACTACTAATTAAAAGAGACGTACAGTAATTTGTGGTATTTTAATAAAAGGATTAAAAATTAACGGGAAAAAGAAGAAAGAATTTAAGCCTACGGATAGGAATTCAAAGTAGTAGCGGGAGCACATATGAATACGGAGTTGCATTTCAGCACAACTAAATCCAAATTTTTTGCTTTGGTTCATAGGAATACAGTAAAAGTGAGTTTCCATTGAGAAATTAAATAATCGTTTATGATATGGTACAATCACAATTTAAAAAAATGTGCCCGACTTACGTAAACTATGAGTGTGCTTTACTTAATGTATGTAAGTATAAATGTCCGGGTGACAGAGCTTCGCTCATCTTTTTTATATATAGAAAATCGAATTGTACAAATTGCCACGCCATTTGGTGGATAATAGAGAAATCAATTCTAGTACGGGAAACAACCAAGAGATGGTGTTAGTGGTTTAGATAGAAGATCACAGTAAGCTAGTATGACTACGCGAAAACCTTTACTGCATAACAAGGCACTGTTAAATTTTAATGGCTTCCTGGCCACCCGCCCTCGCCTTGCTGTGGCCCAGTCTAATTTAACAAAAACAGAATATATTGGGCAAAGACACGCGAGTATTTAATATTTGAAAGCAATCTTGACAGATTCCATCATCTTTGTTGTAGGGTTTTTATCCGAGAATTATTTAAAAAAAAAACCTGGAGTTTTCGCAGTTTTGTAATGTTAATTAGTGATTTATTACACTCGTAACATAAAAAACGGATGTCGAATGTTGTGGAATGAAGACTTCCTTAGGATTTGCACTTTTTTATTTGTTAATCAATCATACACATTGTCCTTTTCATCGGTCAGGACTTCTGTTGTGACTTGGTATACTTTTTAATAAGAAGAATAATCACGCAAATTGGCGCTAAAATCTATTACAAATTCTCGCAATTTTTTTTAAATTATATAGGTATAACATAAAAAAATAATTAAAAATTAACTGACTGACCGACATATCGACGCACAGCCCTAACTATTAGGTCTTGGATCGTGAAATTTTACATACAGATTTCTTTGAGACTGTAGGTGAGCACTAAGGAATCCTTCCTTTTGGAAATTCGAACCCTAAGGAGGTTAAGAGAAGGATGAACGTTTGTATGACGAGAGCGAAGTAAAAGGAAATGCGCTCGTATATCATAAACCATGTATTACAACCATGAAAGGTAAGTGTAGGCCATGCGATGTATTCCGAAACATTGTTATAGTGAAGGCCGTTAATTTAATGAACGTGCAGGCTTTATGGACAATGGAGGCGTTCTTAATTACATTCTACCGTATTCACGTCTTGCACGAGCATCTGCCTACCGTTTAATAAATATTAGACATAACTATCTTCGGAACAGCTCTCTGACGCTTATTATGTATTATGTATTATGTGTTGAGTTTGGCACACAAGTTATTGCGTGGTCGTGGTCATAATAATAATCAATTTATGCAGAACATAATTTTATGAGAGCACTGACGCCCTGAGAGAACAAACTGTTCGATCAATATATAAAGAGAAATTGAAAAGTATAATAATAACAACTCACGCTTGTATTTACCCATAGGTGCAGGCAGATGTGAACATCACCCACGTTTCGCCAGTTGTTTAGGTCCCATGTAAAAGGTGGCGAGCCTATTTCCATTTATCAGGCACTTTTCCAAACTCCGGGCTACTTACTGAGATTTTTCTAGACAGAATAGCTTGTAACCACTGAGCTAACGAGGCAGTAAATTTAAAAGATTGCTTTGAATGCGCGTGTTTTTAATGTAATGAAGTAGCACACGGGCTACCTGCTGGTAAGTAGTTACTGCACCCCGGTACATCTGTAATCACACATATCCTTTACACCGAAGCACAAGTAGTGAAAACCCTACTGTTTCACGGCACAAATAGGTGTGACGGTGGTACCGACCCAGTCGAACTATTAATGTTTTACCAATCGTAAAGTTATTCCAGACACGAAACAAATTAGAAAAAATTGTCTCGCCACGGGAATCGAAACCGCGACCTCACGTTTCGCAAAGCGGCTCATCACCGTCTGCGCCACGGAGGTCGTCAAAATATAGATACCATTTAATTTTACAGATAACCAAATAGAGTAATCGTTCTACGTAGCCGGGCCTGCAGCTAGTGTCTGAATAATTAAAATGGCATAAACCATTTATTACGTTAGCGAGACAGCAAGGCGCGCTATTCACGCGACGTGAACAATGAATCGGCTACAGATGATCAATGAGCAGGTGGCGTCTTAATTACATTTCTCATCTCTAACTACTTCAGCGCGTGCTGTCCCGTCACACACTATTAAGGTTATTCCACACTTAGAACGTATAACGTAATGAAATATTACCTACAGCGTAGTCTAAACTTTGTTTTATTATCCGTATGAAAAGTAAGATAGCCGGCACTTTATTTAATTACACGGGCGCTGTAAGAGATTCTACAGATTATTTTGTTTCAATATGAAAAAGCGAGCACGTAGCATAAAGCGCTTATCGCTTTATGAACTTGTTTCATATTTAAAGTCACGACAGCAAAGTAGTTCAAATTATAATAAATATTAATGAATAATATTTGGTAAAAGTGCTATCATTGCTTGTTCTTAGAAAATTACTAGTATCAAAACCGATTAATACTTTGTCAGTCTATCTGTTCGAAAAATATTTGACAAGGGCAAGCTCACGGGTTTTAACTAGCAAATAAGTTGAATAATTATCAAGTTACATTATATCTCGTTAGGAACTTTGCCTCCCACGAACTCTCAGTACAAGCGCGTGCGTCAACTCTATAAATTGTTGTAAAGGATGTAGTTGACTGGTAGCCATTTTGTTTCCCAATATAATGAAGCTATGATTACATTAGCGACATCTTAGAATCGTTAGTCACGCGACATTAACACTGAATGTGCAGAGTAATCATTGCGATGGTGTGGTGGTGTTCTTAATTACTTTTTGCTTCTTCATGTTTCGAAGGCTATACGTGTTGTCATCGTATTGAGACAAAAAGGAAGAGGCTATGGGAGCTACATAATAATATAACATCGATATTTTACGTATCCCTTAGTATATTCCTAAAATCGATTTTTTGTTGCAGCTGTCAGATATTCCATGTTTTAAATATAAATATGAAAACAGTTGTTAACTAAGAATGGAAACTGAAATAAATAGTAGAATAGAATTGGAAGCTTATGCACTTGCTTAATTGAGATTGGTGCTCCGAAAACGTTTACCAATATACGGTGTCTGCTGTGACAGCAGTGACGTGGTCTGGCGTCATTTGACATGACAGTTGTTTGGCGCTGCCAATCAAGTTAGCCAACGCTGGCTGAGAACGTTGACAATTAAAATAGCCGCATTATAATGTGTAGAGGAGAAGCATCTCACATAGGAAAAAAGTTGGAAAAGTATCAATTTGTAAACTGTTAATAAGAGTTCATAAACCGACCACATTGGCCCTAATGTAGACAAAGGATATGACTGTTGTAGATAAATTGAAGCATGCCGAGTATGGAGTGTAAAGGTATTTTTTTATCTATATTTTAAATGTCTGTTTAGTACCCTTCGAAAGTAAATCTATATTTACGACTTTACATTTCCATGTTTTACTAGAAAGTTAAAAGATCTAAACGAAATCTATTGTAAGTATTTACAGTTAAAATCTCTTTGTACACTGGAGATTTTTTTTTAACATTCTTTAAAATTGAAAACAGTACTTCTAATTTCATTAGAAATAATATCCCTACATGTTATTATAATTAAAATTCAGACAATTAATTTAATAAATGTAACTAAACAACATACTCTTGACCTTTCAAGACAGGCCGGCCTTGATGGATGCAAATAGTCAACTATCAAAAACCGAACATTCAAACGGGCTCAACACACATGCTAACGTGGAGACAATGGCTGACGAAAGAAATCTAGACACACGGCGATGTGTTAGCCAAGTTATATAAAGAAAAGGGCTACAAAAAAGCAAAAAAAATCAGTTCAAACTGAGAGCAGAATGCTTTTTAAAATCGATCCAAAAACAATTTCCGACAGATAATTATCTTTAATTAATCCTAACTAAGAAAGTAACAGTAACATTATAACATACATAATGGAAATTATTATTATTAATTTGACATCTCATTGATCGATTATATAATTAATGAAAGTAAATAATTAGGTATAAATCAATCCAGCACAATGACCAGTACTATTATGTTTTTAATTATCATCAATCATTGATTCGCCGCTGATGTTTAATTACGTTTTTTTATGCCTAATAATTTTTTTTTTCATCATAGGTTCTTACGTACCTAATATTTTCTGTTAATTAATATAGAAACGTTTTTTTTTATAATATTTAATTTTTTTTTTACGATAATTTTTAATAAATGGAAGGAACAAATATTAGATAATTAAAAAACAACATTATATTATAATTATAAAAGTAAAAAGTAGGTCAGGAGGACAAAGGTGCAAACACATTAAAGTTGATATAATTAGGCTTAAAAATAAAATAATTTAGTTAGAAACAAAGAACTCTAACAATGAATAGGGGAATAATATAGGCCTCAATAAAACAGTACAGGATCAGATTACAAAACGAGCGCAATCGACGAATTATACCAAGGACAGAGCAGGAACTGCGAGACGTAGACTAAATAGAGCAGACATTACGGTGCTATGTAGGTAAGGTAGAAACAGTTAGGCTCGGCACTAGACGACGATGGCGGGCGATCGATCAGCGCGTTGAGGCAGGTCGGATACGCGCGGCTCACGTGTCCCGCCGGCGTTTTGGAATCGACGAGATTTTTTAAATCAACCAATCACTTATATTTAATTAATCATGATGGAAATTACGTTAGAAACACCTTGTATTTATCCGCGTAACCAGTTACCAGATAAGAGATGGTTTTGCGTCAATAATAAAATTACATAAATTCAATGTTCTGTCTAATTAGAATCTTATTAGAAAATTTAGATTTTGTTTATTTTTTATATACAAGTTTCCAATACGAGTCATATTTTTTTTATAATAATATAGCATTTATAGAAATAAATAGATACACGTTAAACATAAGAACTAACAAGGTTTCAAATGAAACAATTAGATAACCGATGCTAAAGGCAATTTTTGGGCAACTGAATGCCGCATTGTTAGCCACTTAGAGTTCTATTCCATCTAACCTCACAACATTCTAGACCTATGTTATTATGGTACTCGTTTCAAATAAACATGGATTTAATGTCACAAATCGTCTAGAAAAAAAATATACTTCTTCTCATTTATCTAGCAAGAAATAACATCCTATTTTCTCATATAAAAATTAAACCTACGACAATGTTTAGTACAAGAATCTACATCCGATAACTTATTAGCGGTTGCGACTACAACTAACTTGATAAATTGTTAGGATAGGTCACGCCGAAAACTGATTTTCGCACAAAAACTGTTACGTGACGCATGCGAACAACTATTTTTACATGATGATTTTAATTCTAAACATTTGTACGCACCACATCGTCCATCTCCATCCAGTCCATGTCGGCTCGTTGTGTTAGGTTAGACTGAATATTCGGGAGTACTGACACGGTAGAGTACTGCGCGTCGCGACGTTCGACACACGAGTGCAGCGTCGTGTCGCGTGTTGCACCGAAATTTCGTTCCCAATTGTCCCCCTCGCCCCGCTACCTACCCCCGCTCGCAAAATTTTTCGGATCGCGCAACGCCATCTATGGACGATCGGAAACCCCCTCGCCCCCTCCCCCTGCGCGTGGCCTTGAACTTGACTACACATCGCGAGCGACCCAGTTTTGCTGCGAGTCCCCGCCCCCGCGTGCCAGTCGCGCGCACTGTCACGGCCGCGTCAGCTGAATGGGACCGAGTGCAGCATAAGGGGCATTTTTGCGCCGCGCGATTGCAACTCTCGTTTTCATTGTATAATATTACATCACTGACTCGCGCAAACGTATTTACATCGGCCGATTAACATGCACGTACTGAGGCCGGCCGGCGCTACAGTGAATTAGACTATTTATGCGCATGTCACAACATAACCTACCAAGCGAGTGTGGACGCATTTTTATAACTAAGGCCGGGAGATATCATCTTGATTCCGAGCGATATCATCCTGTTCATGTACAGAATAATGCAAGTAACAAAAACGCCATTAGTCTGGTCGATTTCCTGTAATTTTCATGAATTATCTTTGTTTGGGTGTGCCTCTACTTTATCAAAAATGCAAAAACTTGTTTAATATTCGCACCACGGACGAATAAACGTAAGGAATGGATAATTAATGCACTAACCAGCAACGATAGGGTAGATTATGTTGCTAATTATAAAAGATATGTCAAGTCAATTGCACACACCTGTCGCAGACAGGTACTGAAATCCGGTGTTGCATATGCACGAGGGCAACTTGTTGCAATCTCATTAAACTGTGAGCATGGTTTTAAATTTTAACTTATATACTTTTCTAACATAAATACAATAGACATATTTCACATTAGACACAATCATTGAATCCTTGCATTTATCATTAATACAGGAAAATTAAGTATAATTTAATTCAAAATGTTCTTTATTTGCTAAACCTTCACCACATGTATAAATAAGCAATCTTATACAATCGAAATATTTTCAAAATAGATAAAAAACCATTAAAAATCCTATCTACATTATTTCTACTCTATAGCCTACGCCTAACCCAAATAGTAAAGTTAGCCTAAACTAGCCATTGGAGAAACACACCGATAGCGCGAGTCATTGCAACGACCTGTCCCAACATTATCTATGGTAACCGTCAATTATTCCTATTTGGGCCACGATCTTTCGATCAACTTATTAGTCATTAACATTCTTAAATATCCAACTCACATCACTAGACGCTTAGTGAAATATTTCAAAAATGCTTAGGCTCTGAAAGAGTATTTAAACATTTTTGACGCCAAGTAGGTTCACGAGTGGGACCAAACATTCACAAAAATTGTAGGTACTTCGCCCCCTGCCATAATTACAACTACGAGTAATTGCGCACCGTTCGTTGTTCTGTTTCAATGTCGGAGCGTGGTAGCCACACTTATCAGTGGTAGAATCTATCCAGCTTCGCCCGGGTGAGTACCACCACCACACTTATTTCTGCTATTAAATAGCTCTTGTGAGTTGTGTTTGTGTTTGTGTGGCAGCCGGCACGCACTGGATACATGAGGCGACCAACTTAGTTGAAGGCTAATGATCACACACTTGTGATAGACTTCGAACAGATCGATGGGTCTGTATTGATTCGGTTACGGCTGCCATGGGCTGTAGTAGTCATTTAACATCAGATAAACTGCATGCGCATTTGCTACT
>DWIE01001663.1:0-10293 GCA_018248235.1 Choaspes benjaminii
ATGTCATGGGCTGCAGTAACTACTTACCAGCAGGTAGACTGCAAGCCCGTGTGCTACTTCATAACATAAAAAAAAATTGGTTTCGGAGATTACCTCTGACAACCAAACTTCCAAATTGTATCTATTTGTAATATAGATTTTCAGTGCCTTTTCAGGCGTTTTCAGAGCGATTATAATTTTATTTGCGGACGCTCCAAGCTGGCACTTGTTTGTTTCGGCGTAAAACTTTAATTAACCAATAAACATGTCGCGGGTCCCGTCTTAAATTAGATCCCGCGGAAATTGCGAACCGCCCGCGCGGCCTGGGGCCCGTACCTGCTGCGGATATTTATTATATAAATAATCCCAATGCTTTCTGTTTCCAGTTTGTACACAAGCTAACGCCCGCGGCTTTGTTCGCGTGATGATAATATATACGCTCACGTATATTATTGTATAATGAATATCATTATATAATGAATGGTAATATATGTATGTGTCATATATTATATACTTATTTGATAGGCCAACAATATCTATACTTATATATAATTAAGATGGAGGATCTGTATTGTATATATATGGATATATATAAATATATAAAATACGAATTTAATGCGAAAATGGCGGTGCAATACAAAACAATAATAAAATAAAATGAAATAAAGAAAGAAAAAAAATATAATAATCATAAATATATATGTAAAAATCGAACTCCAGGTTATTACTACACTTTCTAGTCAGAAAAACACCTACACGGGGTATCGAACCCCTTGTACGGCAAACGCGCTTGCGCCACTGAGCCAAGCAGTTGACTTGTAGAATAAGAACTGATTTATCGGCTACCTCATTTATCCTGGCGTGTACCGTCGAGAGGATCAAGAGGGCGGTTTGATTCGCCTTCATGCTTCTGCTTTGTGAATAATAGCTGATCTGAATGACATGTGATGAATATCATTGGGTTTTTACGAGCTTTTATTTAACTTAGTTAACGGTGGTAGAATCTATCTAGCTTCACCCGGGTGAGTACCACCACCACTCCTATTGCTGCTGTGAAATAGCTCTCATGAGTTGTGTTTCAGCTTGAAGGGTGAGGCAGCCGGCACGCACAGCATACATGAGACGACCAACTTAGCCCTCAAGAGTGGCATCGTTCTTCAGGACATATAACAGGATGATAGGTCTGTTTTGAGTCGTTTAGAGTTGTCATGGGTTGCCGTGGTCACTTAAAACAAGGTAAACTGCATGTCGTTTGCTACTTTTCATTAAAAAAAAGATGTCATAGATGTGTCAAAATATGTGCTGTGTTACCCTCATATTATATTGAATTAACAGGACATATAACATATTGCGTGTCTATGTTATGAAAGCTTATAAAAAAGGAAATCGGAAAGAAATATGTAGGACATAAATTGGTGCAGCAGAGAAAAGCCAAGCATTTGGTGAAATACAGTCGGAAACGAGAGCAAAAGCTATGTCTAATAAAACTTGACGTTAGTTTTTTCATTTCTTTTATGCGAGCGGCTCCCGTCACACACGGAGTTACCAGGGCCACATAAATTGGCATAGCTTTAGTTTCATCTGGAGCTCGCGTTTCTTTTGTCGCTGCGAGGGGTGGGCGACGGGTGAGGGGCGAGGGGCGAGGGAGCTGGGGGGCTAAGGTTGACAAATGGGCCGCTCGGAGCATCCGCGAGCGATACAATCGGTGCGTTGCTTACTGTGCTCCGCTGTAGGAAAAAAGCAGGGCTGCCGCGCGATTGGCGGCACGTCGATTGTCGTCGAATTAATTAATTGTATTGTTTGTGCCAAAATGTTTACTGCATAATAAATATTTTATGTAACTATACGTATATCCCTATAGCTAAATATATGTCATCAAATATACGGCCTCTCATCTACAACTACTTTTTTTATTTGTCCTGGCAACACTCAACTGATATTAATTACATATAAATATGTGCAATACTGAGTAAGATATACACGGTACATTTTTGTAATGTGGGAGATTACAATATAAGATTCAAAATCTCAAACGGAAAATAAACAAGAAATGACTTTGTTATAATTGTTAATGTAAAATGTAACAATATAATTCTTCCCTAAAAATAGTATTGCACAAATCTTTCAGAATAATCTAATATTGTTTTATAAATGCCTTAAGATAAATAGTTTTGTTAAAAGAATTAGATAACAGAATTAGATGTCAAAGGAACGATATGCCACATGTATTCGACAAATACAAAAAAAAAGTGAAATTATGATTAATTAGTAAATACGTATTTTTTGTATAAAGTTAAAGTGGTAAATATTTGTATTTTTAACAGCCTTCGTAGCAACAGACTCGTGTTATGCTCCAATGTATTTTATTGACATACTGCCGATGTTTCTCTTGTATTCGACAATTACAAGAAAATAATAAAAGTATAACACCATAATGATTAACTTAAATTCGTATATTTTAAAAGTAGGCAACATTTATATTTTATTTGCGAACATTACAACAGGCTCGTGTTTTTTCCAATGTATTCTATTTCAAGATGTGTTTAGTGACATACAGCCTGTTACTCCATTGTTTTTCTTAGGGTAACAAAACAAAACAAAAAATGTTCTAGCAGCGGGAACCCTGCAGCACGCGTCACTGGACCCGTCCCAGCGTGCCATTACTCACTGTCGGCCGCCATTTTAGAGCCCCGCCCGCCGCTACGCCGTAGCGACGACTACGTAGCACCGCTTCAGCTGTTCTGCTCGCCTGGTACTTCGCACTATTCAACTATCGACAAGTTTTGCTTGTTTTTGTTTTATCTGTGATAGTTCCATACGATAGTTTTGTTCTTGTGTACTCTGTGGTTGTTTTGTGAATAGGCCTACGCTAGACTATAAATCCACTACCCTATTAGAGGTCTATTACTTTAAATGAGTTAAAAAATGTTGATATTTTATTACTAGTCTGTCTTTATTTATTTATTTCAAATTCATGAACATTAATGTTTGAAAGTTGTAAGAATTTGAATGATGTGTTTTTGGGGATAATATATTTTAAATATTAATTTCAGTTTTCTTCGCTTGCATTAAACTTTCAGATGATTCATCAGAAAATAACAACATAAACATATCAAATGTATTGTCTTTAATAAATTTTAGCAGCGCAAGTTTGATGTGTGTGATGTAAAGTGACGTGGACAGATAACAAATGAAACCATAAATTTTTTTTAGTTTTTAATATTTTTTACACAATTCGTAGCATTCATAATGCCGACACATTCTTCCTCCTCGACGTCCCGCCAGCGATAGGTGTTACAGTAATTATAGATTAACCAGACTATTCGTGTATCTTCGTATATGTACCTCGCCGAAACCATACAATACAAATATATAATTAACATTTTTTGTTCTCGTGTCGTTCGTGCTGTCATGTCGCTGAGAGACGCATCATTTTTAGATCCTATATTTACAATAACTCCACGACTTCCAAACTCATTATGTATACATATACATATAATAAAGAGAAAAATCAAAATAAAATTCTTCAATTAATACATTAATACCTAACAGCTACTATTTAAGACTTTCCTCTTAATAAAATATATTACACACAATGACGTTAACAATAAAATAGGGTAATATTAACAAATACCGGGTTTTCGAAATGATGGTTGCTTCAAGACAAAGAACATTTTATTTTTAATACTGAAACTTCCCTGCAAAATGAACGCTTTATACAAAGAAAGTGACATTATTGTATCATGTTATATATTTACAAAAGATAACACATCTCTTCTAATATGATGTATTTTGCGATGTGATTGTTTTTAAGGCAATATATTTTAGCAATTACCTAATGTTATCATGAAAGTTTTTGTGAAGATATATTAAAAAAACTCGTATATCGTTGTAACAAAATACTGCAATATCTACTTAATTTCTAATTTAATGTTTGCAGTCAATACCCAATAGAAGTGACCGAAAAGATTTTTTTTAATTACTCATACAAAGGAAAATTTCAATGATATAGTAAAGTGCATAAAAGTGTCACAAATGTCAGTACAAAAATGAGTGTTGCCATATAAAACAATCACACCGCAACTTGACAAGTATAATGGTAGTTATTACACTAGAATAAAGCTTGAGTTCGGATAACTTTACCGCTATCAAAGTTATACCGTAGCTAGGGACCAATTTTGACAATTTATAGCTCCCTTTCGTATACATGGCTAAGGCTGGTAATGTGGCATTACCCTTCAAGTATGTGAGGATTCAAAAATATCTAAATATTTGGTTCCGTGGTCAGTAGTACATTATACATATATTTCAACCATTAAAATCTAGATATAGATAACACATTGAAACAAAAATAGTGCTTCATTCTTCATAAATAACAGCACTCCACGGAACGGAGACCATTTCATTTTTTTTTACACGAACGCGCCAAAACCAACTGTCATTTTGCACGCGCTGGCTGAATCGATTTGTTCCAGCGACTCTTTAAAAAAATAAGGGCCGAAATTCGAAAAATCCGAAAGCTCAATTCTATTTTCAGTCGAGAAAACTTTACGATTCAATTTTCGTATAACTTGTGACATTTGAAAACATTTTTTTATCGTAGCTTCTTAATTAGCTTTAAAATTCACGATCTCCCGTTAACGTAGAAGGCAAACGTTGTCAGATATCATGACAAAATAGAGCTAAAAATCTCATCGCATTTAACATTGTAAAATATCATTTTTATCGTATACATCGGTTACAAATTGTGCTACTTTATTGAACACCAAGGCAAGGTGAAACTATGATATCCGATTCCCAATATCACCGTTATAATAAATATAGTATATAATATGATACATAATAATAATAATAATATATAATTCGAAGATATGTACGTCACCTGTAAAGCAAAAATCACAAACTACTGCGCGGACAATAAAACTTTAGAGATGCAAGAAATTGACATTCATCTAGAATTAGTTTTTGAGCTCGATATTTGAATAAATTAGTTTAGGTAACAGATGTGAGACGATCGAAACGGAAACAGTTAAGAAAAACATTACATTTATAAACCTTTTAATGGTTGTTCCCAAGTACAAGAGGACTGGTGCAGCGGCGACGCCTTTCTACATAGGTCTCTCGAAAAGTCGGCGCGGACTGTGTGTATGTTACATTACTACAATTATTTTACTTATGCATTCATTTAAATGTCGATCGGCCTCGCTGCGCAGCACCAGTACCAGCATAACAAAAGTTATTCACAAAAAAAATCATACCTAAATAATCTATTACATACACAACTTCTTTACAAAAAGTCCCATCTATTACCGTATGTCTTCTGCGACCCCAGTACTCTCAGTGATAGTTACAACTTACAACTATTCAATTATTTATTTATAGTTACGTAATAACAATACACAATTAGCTATAAATATTTATACGATAACTATCAAACCGTTTTTATTGTTACATTCATCAACTTTCTCCTATAGTTCTGTCTGTTAAAACCGTTATTTGTAATAGGGTGATTGCACCGATCGTAATATACAGCGTCCACAGAGTCACTTTGCGTTAATTTACATTAATTTAAACATTAAAGTTGACTTTTAATCTTAATTTAGGAGATCGTATACTGTTTCAAATATTACAAAATGTTTCGCGTTATGTACACGTAGCATAGTTCTCCTGTTTGTTCGTAACACGCCAGTCCCAGAGGCGGCCGGGAGCCGGGCCTGTCGCGCGCCAGCCTGGCCTCGCCGGGCCGCAGGCCGAGCGACGTGACTGTTATTCATATATGTACAAGTGCGCGCATTAGAGGTGGTGACCGTAGTACTCGGCGGGGTAGTGCGCGTAGCCCTGGTGGAAGGCGGGGTCTGTGGGCGGCCTGTGCATCATCTGCTGGCCGTCCATCATGTAGCCCATCGTCGCTTCGGGGCTGTACGCGCCGCTGGGGCCGGCGTGCGGGAACACTGCCGGGTAGAACACTGACCGGTTAATTAGGACTGCTGTTGACCGCTTGTGCTGTGTGCAGTGGTGGTTGGAGTTGCTGTGATCCGGACTGCATGGGGGATGGGTGTAGATTTGACAGTTGATATGCAATGGATTGTGGCTTCATTATTAACGCCAGTCTTTTGACAAAAATATTTGTTGTCTCTTGCTGTTATTGAAAGTGCAGTGAGTCTTAAAATTTATAGTAAGTGAAGTTTTATTTGTGTAATATACGTGACTTTTTAACCGTATTTGGATTCACTTATTTCGGCTACCTATACCAACGCACATGGACTCCCATCCCAATGACCACCATAAATATTTGGAAAAAAATGTAATACTAACGAACTTAATCCATACGGAAATCGTTTGAACGTATTATCCATTTAAACACGAACAAAGTGTTTCAAGTTTCTGATTTACCGCTATGCAAAACCGAACAAAAAGCAGGCAATAACAATAAAATCCAACTTTTTGACGACGTTGTCTGACAAAAAGGCCCCGCCGTCATCTCCGCTGTGCGAATCCGCTCAATTTTGCCACAAAACTGTTATGTCTTCCGGCGTCGATATATCGATGGGGATTATCAATCGTAAACTAATGGTGTTCGTCCATTATAGACGCCGATTTCCGCCTTCCTCGTGGCTCTTTTATGGGAGCACGCGCCATTGCCCCGCGAGAGCGCAAACACGGGCCCCGCTAATGTATACGAACTATCCTCAAATAAGTTCCATTTTTTGGGGCCCACCAAATTGGTTGACGAATCATTGTTGTGCGTTGGAATGTATGAAGAATTGTTATTTTTTTAAAGGTACTTGCGAAGATGACAAGACGAGACAAATGTATATGATCTGTTTTGATACTGTTTTATAAATACTACAGATCGCCCAGTGGTCGAAATTCGATCTTTTTGTGTAAAAACAAATGAGTTGAGTTATAAGTAAAATATGTATACACACACGCGGTAGTGTGCGTAATGTTTTGTTAAACAATTGAATGTATTTGTAGTGTTTATAATATAAAAATATTAGTAGAGAACTACTTCTCCATATAAACATTAACTGTGCCGAATTTGACGCTCCTCCGTTTACGTAATTTTCTTAAAAAGGGGTACAAAGGTTTTGCTTCACGTATTAATATATATATATACATATATAGATAGATAAATTCACAAGAACTAATAAAAATAACAAGTCAATTTTGCTTTGTCAGAGGTTCAATTATGTTCACTATGACTAAATAAAGTTTCAATAAGATTACAGATAATGGAAATAAATGTAATATTAATGTGTTTACACAAGAAAAAATATAAAACCTGCACAATCGTTTCAAGCAAAACAGAGCGCAAATCTACTTCGTTTAATCTACCTATATGGTCTACTCAATCAATATGGCTTTAGTCTGTCAAAACACAATGAAAACACGCGTGAAATGTAAAAAGAAAATAACAAGTGTATTTGGTTAAAAAAATTCAAGTGTGGAACAAAAAATAACGCTTGCGGGAAACATCGTTGCAACTTTTATCTTTCCAGAGTTGCAACACTTCGTAGCGGAATATTAATGTTCAGTGTTAACAATCGCCGACAGCGGTGCCCGTTTTTAACCGGTTCTCAGACGTTCTTTGAGCACTCTTCAGGCGCTCGATTTTTTAACCCACGTTTCCTGTTTCACGCGCGGGTGAGCTACTAGCTCTTGTCTAGGATTTCAAAAATAATATTTTCTGCATTGTTCGGCCACGTTTAGATCTAGATTAAGATAACGAAAAT
This sequence comes from Choaspes benjaminii, assembly GCA_018248235.1. Lineage (NCBI taxonomy): Eukaryota > Metazoa > Arthropoda > Insecta > Lepidoptera > Hesperiidae > Choaspes > Choaspes benjaminii. The sequence continues at coordinate 7,716 of DWIE01001663.1, forward strand.
ATATGTTTTGCAGGATGGAAGGAATAAACGCGTTTTTTTATTTTCGCTATCTGGATTTGCGATCGAATAAAAAACCAACGTATTTGAAGGCTTCGTGTGTCATAACACGCTCTTTTAATGAATCGTGACGGTCCAAACTTTTTTTATGTCATGAAGTAGCACACGGGCATGCAGTCCACCCGCTGGTAAGTAGCTACTGCAGCTCTGCGTATGTGTAACCACGGATGCGGTGTTCCTTTCGAGGACATAGATCGAAAACCTTCATTTCGTGCGCTGGTTATGACACCCTTACATCGAAACACAAGTAGTGCGAACACTACTGTTTCACGACTTACAGGTGTGACGGTGGTACCGACCCAGTTGAACATATTCATGTTCTACCGTACAATGTCTTAACGATATCTGAAGCGAGTGGTACTAAACCGTTTTACGAAATCTAGATCTACAATTTCGAAATCTAGATTTCTACCTACGTGTACCTGAAAGCAGTAAAGCCTACAATTCCTAGCACAAGGGCCAGTGGCAGGACGGTAACATTCGGTACAATGGAAAGGAGGACGTCCTGAAGATTATCGTGTACTAAATCATAGTTTCCTGGTGCCGGTGCTCCCGGGGATCGTTATTGTTTCCTGTTGCCCCAGTCTGGAGCGGGGGCCACGCTCCACTACACTCCTCACCCTCTAATGTGCATCTGCTCGGGCCCTTGTGAGCCTTTTAATAACGTGTATGTTTCACTCCCAACATTTTTCTCCGTTAATTTCGAGCAATTCATTCCATTTTAATTATTCCAATTAATTAGTTTTTTTTTAATTCCAGCACTAAATAAGAGAGTTCAAGATGCAAGGAGGTGAATGAGGATTTGATAACACAAATTGCCGGCTAAAAAATTATTCACCTTAAAAAGCGCGTCTATTTTAGAAAATTCAATCAGCTTTGAAAGTAATGATCAGCGTAAACGCATACAGAGGTTTGAAACGCCAACAAGAAATAGCAGCGAATCATAAAACCGCCAAGACGTGTCGCCAGATATGTAAACGCAGCGGTCAGTTGAGTACATTTGCTGCGAGTATTTCGTCCAATCCATTGTCTTAAGTAGCCGGGCGTCGGAGTTTTGGCGGCCGAGCTGCGCTCTAAACAGGCAGTTCATAAACCGGGCCGGATCCTGAATACCCCGGCGGATGCCGCCAAGTTTGCCGACGACGGAAAATGGAAAAACCGGAGGGTACGATAGATGGAAAATTGTTTTGGCAATCGACTAAAGAAAATGGCCACCGCATTTCCTGCGGTCAGGGCGAGCCAAGAGCGCTTTCCAATCGGCCCGCTTTCGTATTCCCGCTGCGTGCTGGTGCCCTCGCCGAACCCGAGCTCGCCTCGCCAACCACAACTCAATCCACGCTTTTTGTTCCGATTGCACCTCCTGTTCCGCCACTATTTCTCAATGCTTTTTCTACTTTTAGCGACTTCGGTGGTGCGTGCAGTTTTCGCTGCGCGTTTCTTGGCTTCCTACCAACGGAACGAGGTTATATCTCAGCGATTAATTGATGCGATTATTCCACTCCGAGCCCTAGTCGGATGTGCGCTAATGATGGAATCGCTTCATTATCCATCCGGACTGTCAGTTCGCACGAGCGCGGCTCTTAAAGCTGATGGCACAATAATAGCGCTGCAGTCGTATTTTTGCGGAGACAGCGAGCGTTCGTGCCTTTTTAATAAACTGCAGAGCATCACGATTTAATCCGCGCGAAAAGCTGAATAAACGATTGGTTGGAAATAGCGCGATGGGCGACGCTCGAACGAATTGTAATTTACAGTCTCGCGCGGTAATGGCGTCGCATCAGAGCGCAATTTATGCCCTTATAATAAATTCATTAGCCGGTGCCGTCGGAGCCGTATATATGCGGGCGTCGATCCACTGACAACGTTCTGCCCGTCGACGGACACGGCCGAACTCGTGTCGTGTGCCGTCATGCCGCCCCCGATCGGTTATTTGCGACTGAGCTTGTAATGAGGAGGAAATATCGATTGGAAACCAATTACGGAGGTACTTTGGCTGGCATTTATTTTAAGCTTCTTGTTGTGAATGTTGGTTGAAATGAGTTATTGTACGGTTATGCCGTGTTTGGTAACTAAATGTGAGCGTTTTGGCCTTTTACAGCACTGAACGGGTATATGGAGATATAGATAAGCTTGTTCTGTGCCTGTGAGTGCCTGAGCGTGTGCCTTTTTCTCTCCCATCCATCCGAATGATTTAAAGAACTTACCCTTTAGAACTCGTCGGATTTATATGGAGTTGAAGAACTTTAATTAAAAATCCAAATACATTACTACAACTTATGACCTCTCTGATAAATAAAGTAATTAGTAAAAACATTTATTTATGACCAGAGGTCGCGCAATGGTCGAAATTCGACCCTTAATTTTTCATTAAAGTATATAAAATTGTTGAAAATACATGTTACGCAAATTATATGTCAAAACGACCAAAACAAATAATGGCACCTACGTCAAACGTCTAAACATCGATTATGGCGGCTATGATAATCCGGTTGTTTTTAAAAAAGTAAGTGTTTATTGAAAT
>DWIE01001664.1:0-10291 GCA_018248235.1 Choaspes benjaminii
TGTAACTGGTCGCATACTGCAAGTATGTACAAAATGAGAAACAGATAATGCACCCCCAACTCGATCTAATTTATTTGAATTATTTAGTTGTTGATTGCGTTGTATTGTTGAAAAACTTCTAATTGAACTAATTTTGACCAGCATGCACTATTGACTTCATAGTATATTATGAGGCATTAAATATATGTATCACATGCAAATATCGTCAATGAGTTGGTAGATCGATAACGCTATGGGGTACCACTTATAAAATTACACGGGTCATCATCGAAGGCTGGACAGCTGCGGTGCGCGGCGTGGAACCTCCTTAGCATATTAGCTTGGGCAGTCCTCATGATAATTATAACATACCCATACAATTTAATATGGCTTATCATTTGCGCAATCACGTGTTCTTGCTGTATACCAATTTAAATTACGGCACGTCAACCCTTTGTATAGACAGACAGACAGCAATTGAAAAAATGGTAGAATTGATGTCAGTGATCATATGTAGGAGTGATTATAGTATTATATTTATCATAAAGTTTTACAAAAAAATATGTGTACATTTATAAAGCAGGATAGATATAAGAATCCGTTAGACATCCTCAAGGCACGTCGTGCAGCAGGCACCGAGGAGTGGCTGGGGGGCTCCCATGATGCAGAAGTGGTAATCGTCCTGATGTGTGGGCAGGTAGCAAGGCGGGTAGGTGGGCAGGTAGGCAGGTAGGGCGGTCAGTAGAAGTCGTCGTGGCACACCGGCTTGTTCTGGTTGCGCACCTGGTCCTGCGCGAGGTACATGTCGGCGAGCTGCTGCGCGGGCGTGGCCTGCTCCGGCGTCTTGTCTTCTCGCACTCGGATGAACCTGGGGAAGCGCAGGCTGATGCCCTTCTCGGGGTCCACCAGGCCGGCCGCGGCGCGGTGCGCGGGCGACAGCGACAGGTCGGCGCAGCGCACCTCCCACACGCGCGCCGCCGCGAACCACGCGTCGGGGCTGTGGCTGCTGTCGTACCTGCGGACCGCGCCCGCTACACGCTGCGGCCTAGCCCTCGCATAGTGCTCGATAGCACCACTCACCCTTGTCTCCGAGTGGAAAGGTATGATACCCAACATATGCAGGATACGAGGCGTTTCATCTCTGTCCTCAGGAGTAGCGCCGCATTTTTGCTTACAGATCTCGTGGGCTGCAGTAGCCACTAACCAAAAGCTGGCCAAGCCTGTATAACACTTAGTAATATATAAAAAAACAGTACACAGAACACTTCTTCCCTATACATTTATAATTGATTCAAATTCAGTTATTGCAGTACTCTATGATTAGGAGCACTCGATAATAGTCGTGTCTCAGTTATCGACATGCCATCTTTAAATTAGGACAGTATTTATATATTGTTAATAATGTCTCAATAATTTTATAACATATCAAAATGAGGTGTCCTGGGTCGTGGTGATACACTAATCATTCAACAGGTCGACTGTATTGATCAAAAACTTGGTAGTCTCATTTCCATAAAAAGTTACTTCCACAATCTTTTTTACGAAAATTCACATACCAAACGGCAAACAGTTCACCGGGCATGAAGTGACCACTGCAGCCCATGACGGCTGTACCCGACTGAACAGCCCATCTACCTGTCGTCTGCAACTAGCGCGCCCTGCTCCTGAGAGCGAACACCTAATGCAGCAGTAGCAACATATCTCACCTATAATAATTGGGGGGGGCGTCGATAACGTGCTGGTCGAGCTGATCGCTGAGCGAGCGCAGGTCCTCGTCGGAGAAGCCGGTGCCGATCTTGCACAGCGACTGCAGCTGGTCCGTCTCCGGATCGGGGCAGGCCAGCAGGAAGCCGCCGTAGTGGCCGCTGCGCTTGCCCTTGCCGCGGTACCCGCCTATCACCACCACGTCGATCGTGTCGCCCACGCCTTCCAAGTAGTCTTTCTTCAGCTTCAGCCAGTTGTGCGAGCGGCGGGCGATGTCGTAGCGCGCGCGCTCCCCGCGGAGCGCCTTCACCATGAGCCCCTCGCACGAGCCGCGCACGGCCAGCTCCAGCTGCTGCTGCACCTCCTCCGCGCTGCCGCAGTCCTGCCCCTTGGCGAACTGCCAGGTGCCCTCATGCTCGTTGAAGTGTTCCCGCAGCAGCCTCCTTCTCTCCAGCAGAGGTTCCCGGACCAGCGGCCGCCCGTTGAGGTAGAGCAGGTCGAACATGAACACACACACCTGCACTTTGATGTCCCCTGCATCCACGTCTTTACGTTTACGTGTTGAGAGCACCTGGAAGGGGAGGATCTGCTTGGTGGCGGTGTCGTAGGCCACGGCCTCGCAGTCCAGCACGCAGCTCGTCACTGTCTCCTTCAGCAGCGACGGCAGCCGGCTCAGGATGTCTGGGTACTTGCTGGTGTTGTCCTCCTGGCTGCGGCTGAAGACGGCGGCGCGCGCCAGGTCGGGCGCGGCGGCCCCCGGCACGTGCAGCTGCGCGCGCTCGCCGTCGTACTTCCACTCGCACGTCAGCTGCTCCTTGTCGAACCTGGCGAAGACCTCGTGCACGCCTTTGGTGGGATGCGCCAGCATGGGCTTGAGCGGCACGCCGGGCTGCAGGCGGCAGTGCTGCGGCAGCGCCGCCACGCCGTGCTGCAGCAGCACCGGCACCACCAGCTCGTAGTTGGGGCACTCGCAGTACGTCGTCTTGATGATGAGGGCATACTCGTCCACGCGCGCCTGCGTCAAAAGGTATGTAGGTCACACCAAACTAAACCCTCCATGCAGCCGTAAACCTTTATAGACTAGCATGGCCTGCAGGCTGTCAAGTGTTAACATTTAAGTAAAATGCTAAGTAAGTAGTGCTTACTTTATTGACAAAGTAATCGTAAGTTCTGCCTGATAACAAATAGTGAAGGTTTAAAAATTTTATGTTTCCAACTTTTGTGGATTGTGGATAACCAAAGATATATAAAAGTGAATAAAGTGGGAGTAATAGTTTAAAACAATAAATAGTCAAGCTTTTGTCCGCGAGTTCGGCTGCATTTTATGCTATATTTATCAATTAGTATACCAATTTTATGATGGTAGCTCAAGTCGTTCTAGATCGGGACATCCAGACAGACACACATCTATTGTTGTAAGTGAGTCAAAAGCGAATATTTATCAGAAAAATTTAGAAAAAGATTGAGTGTACAGGCAAACTCTGCGGAGCAGAGATAATAGCACAATAAGCTGTCTAATGACGCCCTCACCTTGAACTCGTCGGGGTGCATGTGCGCGGCGGCGTCCAGCTCCCCCGCGGGCGCCCCCCCGCGCTCCCCCCCGGGCGCCCCCCCGGGCGGCGAGGCGGCGCAGGCGCGCGCCAGCGCCTGCAGCAGCGACTGCTCCGCCAGCCCCACGCGCAGCTTGCCCTCCAGCGACCGTATCAAGTAGCGCGCCTCCGAGTGCCGGCAGGCGACATACAGCGACTGGATCTTGCTTATCTTCTTATTCACTGAAGCGTGGCCAGTCATAGCGGCGATCTCCTTGAGCGCCGCGAACACCTTCCGGCAGGTCAGCTTGGGCTGGGCGAACATGGTCCGCTGCGCCGCGCGCGCCCGCTCCGCCACCAGCCCCAGGTCGCCGAGCCGCGCCGCGCCCGCCCGCAGCTGCGCCGGCGTGCGGCCCGTGCACTGCCCCACCGCCTTCAGCAGGTACGTCTCCGCTATGCCGAGCTCCAAGCTGTGATAAGCTGGCGCGAGCTGATTCAGGCACATGTAGATGCTAGGCAGCAGGTCTTCCGGCGTTAGCACTATCACGGATCGGAAGTAATTGCTCAGGATCTCCACCATCTTGAGGCGGGCCGACGTGGCTTCTATCACCTCTAGCGTCTTCGCCAGGGCCAGATATGGGACGGCTTGGTCTTTGGCCCAGCATGCATCTTTGATAGGGTGATATTTGGCTTTTCCAGGGTTGTAGCTCTCCTCTGGAACTAAAGCATCTTTATCTTCATCTCCATTCTGTGTTTTTTCTTCATTTTCTTTACCAGCAGATGAAGCTTTTGTCTTCATCATATCAAATGGGTTCCTCTTTTTGGGAGGTGATGTTTCTTTCTTAGTTTCTGTGGCTGGGGAATTTTCTGTTTTAGTTTCTTTAATCACTGATGAGTTTTCTTTCTTGGCTTGCTTAGGTGGAGACGGGCTGGGGCCATTCACCTTGGCAACTTTTTTATTTTTGGTTGCAGGTGTAGTTTGCTCTTCTTTAACTTTCACAGAAGATGTTCTCGTTACTTCTGGACTTATCTCTTTCTTAATTCCATCATTTCTCAGCGATGGACTTTTTGAACGCCTTTCCTTAACTTCCGCAGCTTCTGTGGTGGAAGAATCTGCTATTTCCTCCCTTTTTTTTCTACCTTTTTTGGACTTAGGCGACTCATATGTTTTGGGTTTATTTTTCTCTAACTTGACAGTTTCAGAAAATTCCTTAGGGGATGCTTCAGTGGATGTGTGAGGAGACCCTTCAGTGACCGGTGCAGGCGAATCACATTCACTGCCTGAGCTCTCAATGCGCTGTCTCTTTGCTTTCTTTTTTTTCTCAGATGTGGCTGGAGATGCAGAAGAGACTCTTTTTGTGGTCTTAGGAGAATCGCTGTCACTGCTTTCTGTTCTAAGCCTTTTAGATGTTCTCTGGAATTAAAACAATGTCATTGATATGCGCCTGAAATATTATTATATAATTTTCATTTTGGTGTTGATTTAGTACCAATGCTTGACGTTTGTAGGATCTTTTGACAAAATATATTTATAATTAAAAACATATGGAAAAAAGTAAATCCATGCTCTGGTACCTGCGTGAAGCCTAGGCATGCCAGTAGTTAATTATAAATTTAACAATAACATACTAAATGGAAATGGACGGTATATTTATTTATCTGTAAGTAATGTTCCAGAACAAATGCTTTGAATTTAAATTTTGGATGTTCTCTAATGTCTTTGAGAGAAGTACAAATGTAACCTATACTATACAATACAATAAAATACTCTTTATTGCACTAGATTAATGAAATATACATTATACAATAGGATTACATGTTACAATTGGCTATACTATATATAAAATATACTACAGGTACCAACTATATGTCTTGACACATACACTAATAAATGTACAACACTTTGTTGTCTCTCGCACTTATCCAAGATGGACAGGCAGGGAATGCTCTTAACTTTTTTATAATTTTAATTTAATTTCCATGGACATCTGGGTCCGTACCCTTGTAACATTAGTTGCCTATTTTAATATCCACAGTACATTTTTCTTCGAGGTCACTTCACTTAACTACTAAATCTCATGTTCTAAACTAAATGCTAAATGCTACCATCGCCGGCAGCAAGTTGACCTGGTACTGCAAGCAGCACCCGCTCACGAGTCTGACGCACGGATCAGCCATAGAGCGTGATCCGACCAGTAGCGCCGCCGCCAGCCATGACGCCGCAGGAGCATAATGACGACACTGCCTTATGAGGCCAGCTATCTTACATATATATAAATTTTTATTTTTTTGCTCTGTGCTCTTAACATTAAGTCTGCCTTTTTGTCTTTTACATTGTGAAAGGTACAAATTAAGTTTAAATAAATAAATAAACATAGATGGATTACCTTTTCGTCACCATTGGACTTGGGAGTTTCCTTGCCTTTAACCTCATTGCTTGTAAATGAATCATCCTATGTAAAAGTAAAAGTTATTCATAAATATTTCATATAAGGATCATAATAAATGATCAGGCATTGGAGGTAAATATGATAATATTGGTTGAGTAGTAAAATTCTTTTTAGTCACAATTGTATCACCTGGTCATTCTACACAATACAAAGATCATGCTGTGGCTATTATACAACTGAGCACTGTGGTGGTAAAATCTATTCAGGTTCACCTGAGTGAGTTATTTTTATATTATAAAGTAGCTCACGGCCATGCAGTCTACCTGATTGTAAGTAGCTACTGCAGCCCTGCACATCTGTAATCACAGATGAGGTGCTACCCTTGAGGACATAGATCGAACGCCTCGTGTTCTGCGTATCCTGGCTATCACATCCTTACACTGACACATAAATAGTGCAAAAAAAGCACAAATAGGTGTAATGGTGGTACCGACCCAGTAAAACATATTCATGTTCTACCACCCGTCAGCGTACCTCCACCACAGTTATTCCCACTGTGAAGCAGTTCTAAAAATATACATTTTACATTAAAGGCACCAACATAGCCATTAGGAATAGCAATTGTGTAGGACTATCTTGGAACAACAATGGATCTGTTTTAAGTCAGTTAAAATTATCATGGGCTACAGCAGCCACTTCAGGTCAGGTATAATAAGAGTGTTTAAAGAAAGGACTTTCTGATACACACAATTATGTTATGCATAAATAATTTAAACTTTTATTCTCTGAAAGTATAAAACCTGTAACCCATGTTGCACAAATCTTGGCCACAAACAATGCCAAAATTATTAGCCACTCTTATGTCACATACATTTGCAGTTATTTAAAATCAAAAGTAGATTTATACGCTATTTATCATAAATACAGCGTCAGAATGTATCAAACACACGATTACATAAAGTTAATAGTATTTTTTATAATTATCATCAAATTACCTTATGCTTTTCTTCGGAGCCTGGAGAAGATTTCTTGGGAGTTATTTTAAAAAACGATGTGATACTTTTTTGAGACATTGCGCGAGTATTTACATAGTTATTTGTAATAAAACTTGGTGAGAAATTAGTACGACCACTCACATACAATAAGTTTCGCACAGTATGACGTTCTAAAGATAACACTACTCTACAACTTTTGATGAAAATATTAAACCTAGTCATAAATACTAATAATTCTTGTGCATTTTTTCGTATGTTTAATTAAAACCTAAAAAGAAAATACAATTTTATAACCAAATAGTCAATGTAATCGTTGAGGTTGACAATGACATTTTGTTTTTTGGCGGGTAATTAAAAAATCGAATAATCGCGCTGACATCGCAACACAACAATCGAAATTTAGAACGATTTATTTTTACCACTACAATAATTTTTCTGAATAGTAAGTATTTTCAAATTTAATAAAAGAGGGAATTAATAATTTATGTTTATTATGTTTGAGAATTGTTTGTCTATTTAAAAAAAATCAAAAATCCTCTTCATTATTCATCTAAAAAAGAGCTCTTTATTAGCGCTTTTTAGAGCTCTATTTTAATGGATCATTTTATCAAAATTTTTACTACCTATGGCATTATAATTTCATGTTTAATTAAATTTCTTGTCTATTTATTATCTATAGCACTAATAAATGAAGAAGATATATTTAGAGTGGTTACATTGACCAAAAGTCTAGAACTTATTTTGCTAAGATGGCGCCCTCTAGTTTGTGAAGTGTCAACTATCCGCGTGTCGTCCATGTTCCGAATGTGGTGTGACTTATTTTTGTTTTGTGTTAATTTTCCGTGTAATAATTATAAATGTGAAACGCTTCAATATGAGTTATCCCATATAGTGGAACCTTGCTCCGGCTGAATGGATCCCGCCGTCGCGTGGTATCAGCCCGAGCAGGAAGGACCCGCGAAGCGCCTGTGGCTTCGTATCTGGGAAACCCAAAGTGATATAGACAAAATGAACCTAAAAAACATTGAGAACGCTAATCCAAATGTGAATAAAGCTCAGGATTTTATACCGATAAACGATGTGAACGGTGAAAATAGGAATAATAATTATTTTAACCCCGCGCGGAGGAAAGTGAACGATAACCGCGCATCTACTTTTAACCTGAACAAGAACCACGATGCTCTCATAGGCGAGTACGGGGGCTGCCCTTGGCGGATACCCAACTACAACTACAAGCCTGGGATACTAGGGTGAGTGATATTTAGCTGCGCACATAGTGTCACTCGTCGGATGGTCGGGTGGTCGGGCTGAGCGGCGCGAGGCTGGGCTGGTGTGGCGCCTGCCTCCGCGGGCTGCCACCGCCTCCGGTCGCTGTCACTGCCGGGACCCGGCGCCCTCGCCACATGACCACTTCAAATTCTAACCTTCATCAAATTAACCAAACCATTTTGTTATAATTACTATGAGGTTATTGTGTCAGATTATTGACACATCTTTTTCAATTGGAATGTAAAAGATAAACCATAATTGGTAAAGTAAATGGTTCACACATATTTAAAATTTTACACTGCTATAATTAATGGAAATTATTATTAATACCTATAAATCATAATATAAAAAGTAATATAAGTCACAATTGAAGTAGTGCAGTGCCTTAGTTATAAATTATCAGCGTGCTAAATTCTTGATACTGTTGAATGGATTTGCTTATTATTATGTGACGAGAAGACCCTATCAGAGTAATCAGGTGATATGGCACAAAAAAGGTTTATAATAAACATACAAAAACTTGCAAGATGTAGTAACTTTTATAATTAATATGCGATTTTAAACATACATTATTATGAATATCACAAATTTTGAATGCAAAAATATTTGTAAGATGTAGTTATATTAGACTTTAAAAGTGATTCATTCAATCAATTCAAACTGCGCAACTGGATGTATGTCAGTATTTTATTTGTTCCAAAAGGATCTCGTTAAAATCAACAAGTCACAAGTATTTTATAATTTCATGGTACAAAAATTATTTCAACCATTTTATATAGTAATTTTTTTATTACCTTCATCGCCACAAATGGCTTTCCAGTGTGTATTGATGTAATCTTTATTGTAATTCTTGTGTGTTTAATTAATCCAACCAATCATGTAATATTGTTATGTATTATTTGTCATTAATAAACCCAACTGCCTTGGTAAGTCTTTGGCCCCGAGAGCAACTTCTAAGCAAGGAGTCCTAAGTTTAATTCCCCTGGGCTAAGTGCTATTTGTGTTTTCCTTACTGGAAAAATCTCAGTTATAATCAAGACTGCAGAAATGTGCTCAGTATCTGGAAATAAGCTCATCCCTTAATAGATATATGCATGTCCCTATATCTATATATAACTGGCAAATGTTTGTGATATCCACCTCTGCCCACACCTTGGGTAAACACAGGTGTGGTTTTATTTTAATAATTAAGCCCAACATGTGAAGCAAGTCACATAGTCTTATAGAAATTTGTTTACATAAACCTTAGAGAAAAATGTAAGGTGGTAAAAACTTTACCCTTGGGAGTCGTGTTCCAGTTTGACCAGTTTGGGTGCCGGCATGCCTAGCTCACAAGATCAACTTAGCCCTTAGTAGTAGCAATACAGTCTTGGGCTATCTCGAGTAGGTCAATAGGTCTGGTCGAGGCTGATTACAGGAGGCTGCAGTGATATTTTATTGCGAGAGAGTTAACAAATTAGGCTACTGCAATGTTAACTTTTAAATTATAAATAAATAAATTATTAACAAGTGAACTGCATGCTTGTCTGCCACTCTCATTTTCATAGAAAAAAAAAACTATTTTATGGTAAAATTTTATAGCCACAAATAAACTCTCCTGTTTCCTATTGTGTTAGGCAGAGCCTGTTGCTTTGCTATACAATCCTGATATATTTTGTTGAATCTTTCATATGAGTTCATAAGTTTCACACAATCATAAAAATTTAATCAAATGAAAGTGAATTCTTAACATAGTTTGTTTATTAATAGAAATGCATTAATTTGTGCCAATAATTTTAATATTTAATATATTCAATGTACATAAAAAATATAACAATTTCTTTAATTTGTCTGATAATATTAATCATAACTAATCTATTCATACTTGTTTCTAATTGTAGTCCGGTAAGTTTTTTCTTCTTACATTTTAGTTTTAATTCTATAATTTAAATAATGTATTAAGGAATGAGCAACTGGTAGTCTACTCACATGCATACATTGTGTTTCAGATTTCTTGATAACGGATAAAACATAAGAATGATAATGTATTTTATTATCATCATTAGCATACTGACCAAAATTATTTAAAGCAGCAGAACCAGGTGTGTCAAAGCCTATGTCTTTTTACTTGCTACATATTTTATCTATGTGTTACTCAAAATGGAACTTTATTTCTCATAGCTTTTAACTGATTTTAAAACTGTTAATTTTTTCATGAATTTGAGGGTCGCTTGAAGTTTAAAAAAGAAATTGTATTATAGTGTTTTAAATTTTTTTAAACTCTGATATCTATGTTTTGTTTGTGCAGTATTAAAAAGTGATTTCTTCTTACTACTTGTAGTACTTACTACTTGTTCTGTTGCCCTATTTATAATTTTTTTTTTTTAAAATAATTTAGTTCTTGTGAAGGGCATTAGTGGTCATAAAAAAACAGTTAAAATTTAAG
>DWIE01001665.1:0-10290 GCA_018248235.1 Choaspes benjaminii
GTCAAAATTATATCAATGTACAGATTTCACTCTCCACCACATATTGCGTATCCTTGGTTGTTTCTTTCTACTTCTTCTTGAAAGAGGTCTCTCAATATTCCTGGCTAATATAATTACATAATTGTTGATAGATAACTACATTATGAGTACTTCGAAACAATGCTTTACAATGGTCAGCGAAAAGGTCATGTTTATTCAGAAAAGTCTTAGATTTTTCATGTTCATCTAAAACTTGTGTTTGCCTATTTATTTAATTTTTTGAGAAGGTAAATTGTAAATTGTAAATCGAATGAACTACTTAGCTAAACGGTGAGTACGTAAATTATGATTATTATTTAATTATTATTTGGTAATGTCTAATAGATACTAAATATGTAATTTAAAAAGCTATTTGCAAATGGATTTTCCATTCGTCGTGTTGGCAAATCTGAATATTAAATTCTGCTACGAATACAAAATCGTTGTTACGTGTTTACACGTAAGATGTAACGCAAGACGAAGTAACGGGTACAATAGATTAGGTATACGGGGTTGCATTATCAATTAACTTTCCTAAGATCAATATACCATCATTAAATAATTCTGCACACCAGGAAAAATATCGTCTTAACACTTGATAAAGGAAAATGTTTTTCTCTAATGCTGCGTTAAGGTTTATTTGAAATCAGTTTATTGCGCGTATTGGATTCCGATAGCCGAGAATGCTGTAGGTTACTATAATATTGTACACATAAAAACGTGGCTTCGTTTATTTTAAAACAAGCGAATAGGGATCATTATACCACATGCCACATTATTGTGAGTAGTGTCAAGGCTCCGTGACGTAACTCGTGAAAGTTGAGAGAGCCAAAGGTGGAGGCAGTTGCCGCATACACCTTTAGTCAGTGGTGGAACACGCTTGCAAGTAAGTAACGTAACTTTGTTTTTGCACGCACGGAGAGTATATTTTTAATGTTGGATACCCTTTTTAATTACCGAAGCAAATGTAGTAACACGTGTTTTATTTTTATTTTTCACGTATATATGTTGTTTCTAATATTTATACAATATTTGGTAAAATAGTTCAAAAATATAAGTTCGTTGCTATATTATTTGATAACAATTTATTATTTTTAGGCATAACTTATATGTATAACAGATAATAACTAGGTAATTATTATTACAATCAATTTTCTCAGCTTAATTCATTTATAAAAATCTTTCTTATGTATCGTAGCTATATATTTTTACAACGGCAAAATAATAGATAAATTACTTTAGAGTGGTGCCTGATAATAAACGACATAAAATCTTTCTCTCCTGCAGTGTTATCGTGATATTTACGATGCCACCGATATGAAGATATCTCAAAATTATGTTCATCGAAATACCTCTCTATTCTTTCTAATACAACTAGTTTCTGAGGCTGAAATCTAAATCTAGACATCTAAATACAGACGTATAATATTACACACTACAGCCTTTCGTCTTTGTGTTTAAAATAAAAAAAGTTGCTCGTGACTAACGCAGGCAGTAGCGACGACGCGCGTAGGATAAACAAACGACCAGTAGGACGGTTTCTATTTCAAACATCTCACTCATATAGCTATTTCTGTACTCTCACTCTGCCTTGAACCGCATACATCAAGTACGGCCTATTTAAGTTCACTACATGAATATTCCAGAACACGTCAAGAAGTCTTTCCACGCATTGGCAGGGTGATCTGTGAGTTCTATGCTGATTGATTCATCCGGGAATTTCTTAAAACTCATTTGTAATTTACCCATATGGTTTATTATTTTAAAATAGTAAGATAAATATGAGTAAAATGTAATTATGAATATATGAAAACCTCTCACAATAATTATTTAATAGTACTTTATTTTTTTTAATTTGCAATCTGTCAATTACATTAATGATCGATGCAATTAATATTTTTTATTACTGGCTTCAACTAAGTGATTGCTAGGTTTGATTCGTGATCGATGAACCGTTTCGCCACATTATCCTTATTTGTTTGAACTGGTTAATTCATTTGAAAATCTAAATTCTGTTTGACTATTTGTCATACAGAGTAAAGCAATTCAAAAATACCAACAATTCGATAATCTAAAGCAGGAAGCGAAGAGTGAATTAAAAAAGGACTAGATTGGAAAATTGTAAGGGATTTTGTTTTTTCAATCATAATAATGCAACGACTTACACTTTGGTAATTTCTTGTAAATATTGGACTCACGTTCATTTAATTATGTACAGTTATTTTAACAATAAAGAAATCTGATACTTATAATGTATAGGTAAAATAGCATTATTCATAAACGCTGTCTGAAATAAATATCAAATTATATGCACAATAACAATTTTATCAATTTAAAAACACCGTCTAAAAATCAGCTATTTCCAAATGAGGTACTTTGTCAACATTTAAAAAAAATTAAATTTGAAAACGTCAAAAATATGTTATTCTTAGAACGGAACTACATTTCAGATGTCATGTCATTCCTATAAATAAAAAATACATATATCTCAAAAAGAGGTTATAAAAGGCTGTAGCACAACTCAACGCCTCATAATATAATTTTCGCAATGTTTCTGAGTAATTATTCAGAACGAGCGAAACTACGAATTCGTAAGACATATAGCTTGCTCACTTTGCATTTTTGTAACCATAATCAATCTTTACAAAATCTATGATCAGCTCGAAACCTGAAAACAGATAACAAAGTCTTATGGATTACATTAGAAGAGACTTCATGAGTAGTTGTATCACAATCCTAATTTAATCAATGAGTATAAGTAATTAAAATTTATTTATGCAATATTTTGTACCTCACGCTAATTATTTATAACCACTAAGTCTAAAATTACCAAAATTATTCGTGTAAGCCTGTGAGCGTCGCAGAAACGGTTGTTTATTTATTATAAGAGTATGCTTCATTGTCACTGTATTGGAGCTACTGAGATAAGTCGTACACAAACATAGCGCTCTCTGTCGTTTATTAAAACTGAATGACATCTACAAGCTTGAAAAGTGCAACAGCAAACAATGCATTGCGAACCGAATGACGTCACGCGCATTCGGTGCAAAGTGCATGTATGCACCTTAATCTCCTTGCGTTTATGATAGCCTGGTGAATGTTCCTTTTGTGAGAGACACCAAAGAGGCCCTATCCCCTTCGAAGCACCCTTCTCTGGGTCATTGCACGTCATTAGGTCAATGCTCTGGCCAACATTTCTTCAATTTTGTTCATACAAACTTTAACACCTACAAATACATTTTATTATCAAATATATGTTGATAAAATTTAATAATATTTTTTACAAACAATAATGATCATATATCAGCCTAAAATTAATTAATACTCCAGCAAAATCCTGCAAGTGTTAGAACTGCTTTTTTACAAAGTACCAACTACTAACTAATCTAGTAGTAGTTGTTTCTACTACTAATAGCAATTAATTAATAAGCAAATAAAATTAAAACCGAATAAATGCAGATAGTAAGTAGTTTTTGAAAATAAATAAACAATAATATGCGTATGACGCAAAATGTACGTCAGAAAACTTCATCTTACCAGGAACTCGTGGGACAAGGAATACAGAATATGAGAGCGGTTAAATGCAATTTCTGCATTCAAAACGAGATGCATGTTTCAATGCGATTGGTTTTGCATGTTTTAAAGTCTCAGGAAAATAATGGCTACACACTGCCGCTAGTTTTTTTTGTTAGATATATATGTAGTATGACAGATTAAAAGAACAAAAGAAAGCGTGAAATTCCTTTTTTTAATTTATGAATAAAATTTATCATCAAAACTTTTCGTAAACTGTATAAAATTATCTGCTGATTGACATGCTTAATTCATTATTTCTCCATTGGCAAAGCATTGTATTGTTTTCATGTTGGTTTCTAAAACAAAATACAAATTTACTTTGTGGTTTATTTTATGTTGATAGTCTCCTTAATAAACACATTTAGTTTAACGTTTTTCCAATTTTTTATTCTTTCCAAATAATTGGTTACTTAACATCTTCATATTAGGCGCTTGTCTCGGTGATGGCCTTTTCGTTCGACATATCTTTTACCGCTCAGCCTTTTATTCAATCTTGGGATCAGGAAATTGCGGGAGGCAAGTTAAGGGATAAAAAAAATGAGAACATGCTGGATCCTCATCCAGTAACCTAACTGGACAAAATAATTGTGATTTTTTGCATTGGCAATAACACTAGTGTGCACCCGTCGACACTAGACACTTGAACATCATTAATGACGGATGAGCCTGTCTACTTTACGTCTAATTCGTTTTTATTTTGAGGTACCGCTTCACGACACTAATGGCATCATCAGGCACTAAGTTTTTCACTATGTTTACATTACATATGTTAACCACCGGATTTCAGGGTAGTGTAAAACAATATCTATTAAAATTATTTAGATGCTTCTCGATCTCTATGGCTTTTCTGACTACGCGTTGAATATAGTGTCGTACACCAACGAAGTAGACGTAAAGTAGACAGGATCATCTGTCATTAGTGATTTTTAAGTGTCAAGTCTCAAACTGTCAAGAATTTCTCCCCGCCATCGCAGTTTTGCCGTGCTCCATGTAACTAGTAGTACCCGTTGAATTCAAAATATGGGACATTCGCAATGATAAAAATTTAAAAACACTTTGTAGCCATTGAAACTGATGGAGTAAGGACCTCATAGTATTTTTCAAGCCCCTCTTTGGTTTTAGTGATGGTTTTTTACTCAAAATAATGCTTAATCGACACACAATTCACTAACAAAATCCACAGACTAGTCAACCTGTCCTGACACACAACAAAATGGAAGAATAGCACAGAGGCGTACAATTCAATTGATTCTACATGATCACTGCAGCCCGTGACTCCCGTAACCGACACTAAACAGAGCCAATGACTGTCTGTATGTTCGAGATCAATTACAGCTTCTCGAGGGCTAAGATGGTCTCTTCGTGACTCATGTGCGTCCCCCACAATTGTATAGTACAAATTAGAAGGTCTGGTTTGGTTGTAGTAATGATTCAGGTGAGACAAATTAGGTTCTACCACCACTACATTTTCCTTTACCAATAAAGGTTGAAAGATTGACTGTTATCATTCGACATTTTAGAACGATGATTCAGAGGAATAATTTTAATCCTCAAAGTAGCGACGTAGACTAATCTTTCATTCAATGTAATTTAATTGGATTGTTATTATTATACTCTGTTCAATCTTAGTACATGCTTAAAGGGTGTTGTTATAGACGCATAATGTGAAATATATGTTTTGTACATATAATTATTACTGTGGGGTATACACACTTATCCCAAAATTTGATAAAGACACTTTAATTACTTTAATAAAAAGTTACCAGATTGAAATCTGCCAATGAATTGCCTCGCTCCAGATCACGCAGAACTGTTGCTATTAATAAACGAAGCCAATCTGATTTCAAGATAATTTCACGAGGTTTCGCATGATAATGAAATCTGGCTCATACCGATATTGCATGGATTTCAGGTAAAAATGGACCAGGAGAATTGTAATAACATTGAAGGACGATTCCCGTGTTTTATATCTTCCATTATGCTTCGAAATACAAAATTTTTCAATTAATTGCAACCCAGTTGTTTGGTGATTTTTTATTATATGCGTTTAAATTGCATGGATTTTAAAGAAGAATTATAAATATAATAAAATTGTAATAAAAGATCACATGTCTCAATCCTTCAAAAATTATAACAAGATTTTGCTATCCGGAATTGATTCTAGTGATATTTATTTGTATGGAGAAAACATCTCAATATTGGTTCAGGCTACGTAAGGGGATATTTTGGGCCATCGTTTGCGTTTCTGCGTAGTCTCCATTCTCACTCGCATTAACACGCGGAGCACTTTGCTGCCGTATAAAACACGTTCTGTGACTTAGTAGCGCTTATTTAGTTCCCCACTCTTGAGAGAGAGCCATCTAGTGACAGACGCGCCAAACACGCGAGTGTAGTGTTCAAAAGTGTTGTGTCTTTAAGTTACTAAACAAAATGCCTGGACGTCCCATTTGGCAGGTAATTATGATGACTTTTATTAGATGCAGGCAGGCAATACAACGAAAATTTGGAAATCTAATACCGTTTGCGCCAGTACAAAACAGTATCTTCGAATATGTCTTCATTCAAAAAATATGAGTATAATTATTTTTTTCACCAATTTTATTTATGCCACAAATGTAAAAGAAAACGGGACAGAAATACAACTCTTTCGAATGAAGACGCGTAGAGTAGAGTGAAGAAGAGATGACTAATGATAACCTTGACGTGTTTACCTGAAAATAACAGGTGGAATAACACTTGCTACCATAAAATGTATTTTCTCGCATTCCTTTCTTTTATTTCGTACTTCCATTTCTCTTTTTATTACAGTAAGTATTTTTCACGTCACCTGCACAAATCTCTTTCCAGTATTCCATTTTTAAACTCGAAAAAATAAAAACACGCTTTGTGAAGTGTTATATGATTTTTATTGTTTTTATTTTATGCCTTACAGCTATTTCTTACGCTAAATTATTATTGCAATAGTTTGGTATAAATTTTCGTAAATCACTCCAGTATTTTTAGTTATTTATATTTACAGACATTTTTTTCATATTTATAAGAAGTGATCAACGAAGCCGATCATTTATTACATGTTAAAATGAGACCTTACGCATAAAATAACTAACATTAATATAACAATCAAAACAAACATGTCTTTATAGTTTGAATATAATAACAACTACAGTTTAAAGATCACACAAAAGTAGAAGGCAAGATGTAGTAGTACAAATATACGGTAAAGTAACTTTAACTACTCTTTTACTTTTAAAAAAATCGTTAAGGTCATATTGTACTTTTCTGTCAATAGTCTTAGCAGAAATATTTGTGATATGTTTAATACTTATTGTGTTTAATCTAAGTTTACTTTTTTAAACTTTCTTTTTATTCAGCGCGTATTTTTTTATGTCCCCAATCATGAAGTTGGCTGGCAAATTGTGGAATATTTGTTGCATAAATCCTAACAAAATATCTTCTATAGTTTTCGTCAAAATCGGCCTCAGCGATTCCGACACTGGACGCCAATTATCATTTAAATACTCATTTGTGCTGTCCTCTGAAAAGCATTACACAATATTAATAAGATACATACTTAAATAAAATAAAATAAATTAAACCATCAGGATATTGTAAGTGTGATGATAAAATATAATAAACCATTTGCTGTTTGTTAACATTTAACTAGAAGTGTATGTAACAAGCAAATGACGCGTCATTTCTTGAGAAATATTTCAATGTTGCAACATGCTAGTACCAGGACAGCATATATGACAGCGAAACAGAATTCTTAATCTTAAGATTACCTGCGCCATCTAGTGATACGTGTATTCAGCTACTTGCTTGCACAAGCCAAACGGATATTGTAGACGTTTTCCTACTCAACGATAGATGGCACTATACCATTGAACAAATTTGAAATGTAAAGACTCACCTAACGATTTAATGCCGTCAAATAAGTTGTTCATTCGTAACTTTAATCCCCCGATGTCATATTTAACATGTGCTGCAGTAACATTGAAAAACACTAAACCATCTTTGTCATAAAGTTTGACGTCACTCACGATGTCTATTGTCATATTGCTTGGCTCAAACCAGCAAACCCCACGGCCAACCAATGGAATCAATAATATTTTTCCTTTCAAATCGTATGTGCCTTCAATTCTTATTTTCGGAAGATGAACTTTTGTATAAAAATCGAATGTTTTGCTGTCGACTCTGAAAAGAAACCAAATTAAAATAAAGTAAAAGCTTTTGCCAAATATGAACTAAAACAATTTTCTAATCTAAAATTTAAGTGCTAATTCTTAATAAATATTTCATAAAAACGTTTGAAACAGCAGAAAAGTTGACATTAATATTTTATCAATGTATATTTTATACATATAAGTATAAGTAACTTGTTTGTTAAATAAGTTCAATACAATCAATATAATATGGCACGATTTTAATATAGGTCGGTAGGTACATAATTAATATTAAAATCAATATTGACGTGACGACAAAAGTGACGAAGAAAGATATGTGTTAACAATAACATGCACAGATTACAAATACACAATCATAAGCAAGGCTACAAAATTGAGACGATTTAATTGTTCATCTACAGTTAGATAACTTAATAATATAATAATAATTGTCTTCATCAATTATATTTGAAACCTTGTTATTTATATAAAATTCTAGAGCTACCGTGGTTTAAATTCTAAGTTTCTCGCAATCATGTTTATCGGTGTCATTTCAAGGTAAGTCGATGAGTTGAACGAACGGTCGCGCAAAGTACTAGGTTGGTATAAACGTAATGTAGTTATTGTAGTCACTTACTGACTCTGCAACACTTGTGTGTGTCCGAAACCCGTAACGATGACGTTGTCGAGAGCCGCATTTACATTTACAGGACCGTCACCTTGCAAAATTCTTATTTTCGGAATGTTTAGAGGATCTAAAGCAGGCAAATCTATTTCTGGAAGACCTGGAAACATATAGCATTAATTATATTTTTATGCAGTATTTTGCAAAATCACAGTATTTTATATCGCTTAGTCTCGCGTGAACATGGTGAAGAAATAGCGCTTTCGCTTTCCGCGGGTTATGCACCTACCTATACATGTTTCGTAATTGAGGCTATGTGACTAGGCTAGTTGCTTGGGAACCTATCAACCTACTATCATTACTGTATGATCTTCATTACAATGAGATAGATAATAATCATTGTCTACATTTTATAGTTTGTAGAGATATGAAACTAAGAATTAAGATTTTAGAACAATATTTCACATAAAAACGTCTGCGACAGGTTGGTTACAATTTTATCTTAAACAGCTACTAAAATTGGCGACGATGAGGTAATAATTAATAGGATCGCAGCAACTCAAAGAGCAGTAGAAGTGACATGGGCCGCTACATGATGATGTTGTGCAACGCCAGGCGGCGGCAACCGCGCCGGCTTACGCAGTGGACTGGTTGGGTTGGCTTGAAGTCACATTATTACTTGTATTATTTCGTATGCGTGCTCCAAATAAGCATTGCGATATTCGGGCTGCAAAGGATCGGCACTAAACGGCACGCCACATTCTTTTTAGTTTAATTTGTTCAAATTTGACTACTTTTTTTGTTATAAACAAATATACTAAAATGCCACTTCTTTAAATTTACCTGGTCCTAAAGCATCGAACAGTTGTTGAACTGCATCCCTTGAGCAGTCATCAAAATCTGGATCACTTTTCAGACATGTTTTCACGAAGTCAGCTAAAATGAAATTAATAAACAATATTTAATAATTAACCAAAAGTGCGCCAAAACATTTTGATATACTTTTTATAGATTAATTAACTAATTTTTTGCACTACTACGAGTATGTTAGCTGCACTGACTTGTACATCTGTAATACATACTGATCTATTTACTATTGGGGCCTTGACATTGACCGAGAACCTTGTTAAATTACATCATCTAATATTTTACTTACAATAAACCGCAAGAGAGCTTTTATTAAAAAAAAAATATAAATTGAAATATATGCAGTGCTACAAAAGATTAGAATTGTAAATATTTAATTAAAAACAAAAATCAAATAGGTAAACATATAATGGTGGATGGAAAACCACAGTAATCATCAATGCAAATGGGCTCCTGAGATGGATAGCTATTTATGTAACAGATAGATTACAAAATCTGTCTGCAGAATCGGACGGCATCAGCAGGCGCGTCTTATTTGTTTATCACCAAAACGTTCACGAATGTAGGTCGCTCTTATAATCGGCACATAAGTAAGAGTGTATCCAAAAATACTTACGCTTGCTCTTGTAGTGTTCCGCCGCTGAGTAATGTAGCACAAAAGTCACAATAAATAATTTCAACTGCATGTTGACGATAGCGTCGTGCTTGAACCCCGAGGTTCGTACGTGGTTGTCGAGCGGGCTGCTCGAGGTGGTGGTTTGAGACTAAGTCCCCGCTGTGTTATGCTTGCCGCGTGCTCGTGAGGAGGGGAGTCACACGCAATTGTTAGTTTTGTAAATAAAACTTAAACTTTGCCCTTACCACATTTCTAATGCATATGCAAGCTCATCTCCATGCGTGTTATAACATCTTGTGTTATTGAAAAAAAATCATATTTTTTGTTTTTTTAATCTCAATGATTATAGCAACACGTGTCTACACTGTAGAAGTAAAAGGCACAAAATGTACAGAATAAATTTAGGCTGCTTTACTTAAATAATG
>DWIE01001666.1:0-10288 GCA_018248235.1 Choaspes benjaminii
AGCAGCGAGATAGCGGGTCTCAGCCGAGCCAAACGGACGAGGGCGCGGGCTCGGGCGGGGCGCCGTCCTCCGCGGGCTCGGCGGGCTCGGGGGACTCGGGCTCGGGCTCCGAGGGGGACGAGGTGGAGTTCGTGCCCTCCTCCTGGGACTGCAGGGCCGCGCCCGCCAAGTCCTCGCTGAGGAGCCTCGAGCAGCCGCCCGAGAGCAAGAAGCGAGTGGTGTTCAAGCGCCAGAAGTACCACTGCGTGTACGAGTACCCGCGGGAGGTGGCCGACATCGACGCGGAGTCCCCGGCGCCCTACCTGCCCGACTTCTCCACCTACTCTGAGTGGGACCCAACAAGCGCCGAGGAGGCAGAACTGGGGTACGGGCAGCTGTTCGGAGCACCCAACCCGCTGGACCTGTTCCCGTTGCGGGCCGGGATCGCTTTCGGTGCCGACTACGACGAGGACTTCTTCATATCATCTTCCGCGCGGCCGTTCGAGAGCCTCGGCGTGATGTCCACCACGAGCCAGTTCTTCCCGGGCATGCACGTGAAGCCGGCGCTGCTGGAGCGCGAGCTGTCGGACGAGCTCAGCGAGGAGTTCCCGCCGCCGCCCTCGCCGCTGCCGCCGCCGCTGGCGCACACGCGCACGCCCTCGCTCGACTTCACCACCCCCGACTCGGGCGTCGAGGACATCACCCCCGGCTCCACCATCGACGACGACTTCAAGGCCAAGCAGCTGCCGGAGAGCGAGGCGCCGTGCTGGCGGCCCGCGGACAGCGCCAGCTCCAGCGAGTCCGCCAGCCCCAGCTCGCCGGGCGGGGAGGCGCTGGGCGGCCTGCGGCACACGCGCGACAAGCTCAAGCTGGACCTGCCGCCCAGCCCGCACGTGCCCTCGCCGCGCCACAGCCGCGTGTTCAGCTTCGTGCTGGACAAGCCCAAGCGGCCGCGCGAGGAGCGCGCCCCCGACGCGGGCGCCACTCCGCTCGTCATGACGGACGAAACGCCCGTCATCACCATGACGTTGCCCGTCACCAAGGAGTGCGACGACGTCATGCCCGAACCGACGTTCTCCACCTTCGGGAAGGGCCTGCCGAAAAGTAAACCCTCGCAGTGCACCGAGGAGCAGAAGAATATCATCCTCACCGACGACGTCCAGGAACCGGAGCAGGTGGAACAGTTGAAGGAGGAAAGCTCGAGTCCCGTGAAGGTGGAGCGAGTGAAGGGCGAGGGCACCGTGCTCGACAGCGGCGACGAGGACTCCGGCATCGAGAGCAGCTCGAAGGCGACTCTCGAGCGGAACAAGCCCGCCACCGACATCTCATAAGTAGAACGATGTAGTAGTCGTAGTTTTGTTATTGTATATAGCCCTATCCATGATATTGAAGGCTTGGGGCGGGCTAGGAGCACGGGGATACGTTGAGACTGAATGTCAGAGCCTAAAATCGGTTGGTGTCAAATGTTCGGAACACTGAGTAGGGGATCTCCTGTTTGAATCTCATCTAATACTAACACGGTTCCTTGCTTGTAGAGCGGTGAAGCCACCCCTCCCCGTGCTCGCCGACGGAGATACGACAGTAGAGCCCGCGGGCGCGCTATGATAATGCCATTACTAAGCTAAGATTGTAGCGGTCTTCTCGATTAAGAATCTTCCATTTAGTAATGCAACAACATTTTTCATTTTGCATGATACTAAGATACATATCGGACTTGGATCATCAGTCAGTATTGTCCCCGCCACGAGTAGACCAGACACCTTCGTCCACCTGTAAAGAATTTCGTCACACAATCTGATGCCACCAGTGATTTGTTTGGTGTTTCACACAGAACTATGGTACAAAATATAGCCGTGAATTATTATTATATTATATATTTGTAGATAAATCGCTTTCGTTACGACAGACGTGGGAGTTAGGGCTTTGGTACATTTTACAGGTCCAAATGATATTGCAGCCTAATTTTTATCTTTATACGTTAGTGATGGCCTATCCAGTTTTGTACCACTATGGCGACCGATCCTTATACTTGCTAGTTTTTCATACGTAATATTTTTACTGTTTATTTCGTAATGTCGTAGTGAATTAGATCGTATTGTATTAGTGTTACTGCGCGTTCGGGCGCGTGTTATAGTTAGATGTGTAAGTATCTTGGAATTTCGCTTCGCAAACGTTTATGTCACAAATGTTGCGATTTGATAATGAAATTTCGACGTTCGACGTTGGCGTGGAGCGTGCACCCGAACTTAAATTATCAAATTTATCGTCTAAATTGTCCCGTGACATTACATCTACGCACAATGGATACGCATCTTCCATCGTTGATAACTCGTGGAGCATTAAAGATATCTGTATTCGAATGTTTGTAGTTACGGTTAAATATTGTCAATTTGCTACTCGATTTTGGTCTCTCTGAGCTATATAATAATATTCTTTCTCCACAAAATATTTGCCCAAATTGTATTTACAAAAAATAATGCACGTATCTTTCTTAAATTCACAATTAAAAAAAATATTTCATATTTTGAAATAGGATTCACTCGGTACAGGTTACCGAACGTAACTACAAAAATTCGGATTTAAAAGCCAATTCTAATTAAGTAAAAGTTTATATTAGTTAAGAGTAGGTATAATGAGTTGTGGTGACCGATCGATATTGCGTATTTATAAGGCGGTCGACGGCGGAACCTTCAATTTTAAATATCTGATCCTAATTTTTTTGTGTCACATTAAATAGAGTGACAGTTATAACTATAATGCTAACGAAGATTTGGCCTTTTTCGTTATGTTTAAAAGATGAATAGAAAGTAAGTAGATTTCTCTTAACTTTTATATCAATAATATCAAAATAAAATTGGCTCCATATCGATAAAAATTATTATAAAAAATGTATAATTTATTTTATTATAAAATCTATTTTTTTTAATCCCTTAATATATTCGTAATCGGTTCATAGTCGAAATGTACTAATATCCGCGACGTTGAAGGTTCCGCCGCTGGGCGGTCTCGTCGCCAGACAGCATGCAATACGTCCATGTGTGAACCTATGTGCAATTCTACTCATTTCCATATCATCGCGTTTTAGTTGTTTAGTTACTGCTGTAAATATAATTTAATGTTATCGAAGAAATTTTTTTTTGAATATGAAAAATTTATTGATTGTACTACATGTTTATTGTTCTGAACATTATTTTTAACAGTTTTAGAATCTATCGTTAATGTACAGGTGTAAATACGCGGTAGATGTTCATTTTGTTGCAGTTACGATGTAGGAACGGTCTTGGTTAGATTCTTGAACGTAAATTAGTTGTAGATCGGACGTGCTGGGCCGCCGCCCGGATGCGTCCGTTAGATTTTATAATAGTGATTGGTTGAGAAATATTTCCAATTATATTTGTTTATGTCACCGTTTATACATTGAAAACAAGGAATTATTTGAATGAATTGTCCAATAATGGTATTTATTGTTTGTAAGTTGTTGATTTGTATGCTGTCGCAGTATTTAGTGAATGGGAACGCATCCGAAGTCTTTTCATATTGTGACTTTATCGAGTCTTTTAAAAGTATTTATATGAAAAATAAATAATTAATAAAACTCGTGACTCAATGAGACTTTTATTTAGACTATTCCCAATATGCATTTTGAGGTAAAAAAAAAACAATATGTTAAAAATGATATATTTAATACATTATATTACATTACCATTTCATTATTATACTTCGAATAGAATATTCACGGGTGCACACGGAACATGAATATGTTCAACTAGGTCGGTACCACCGTCACAATTATTTTTGCAGTGAAACAGTAGTCTTTGCAGTATGTGTGTTTTGGTGTAAGAGTGTGATAGCAAGCACACGCAGAACAGGAGGAGTTCGATCTATGTACTCAAGGGTAGGGGCACCGCATCTGTGATTACAGATGTCATGGGCTGCAAAGATAGATACCAGCAGGTGGACTGCAAGCCTGTGTGCTACTTCATAACATAAATTATACTAAAGAGATTCCTTAAATTTTCATTATAATATTTGCTGCTATACATTTCTATTTGTACCATGAGGTTCATATAATATCTACCTGATTTGTGGAATGTATAATATGATAACTAGCAGACCAAACAACAAACAAGAGAATTAATACTTGAAACTTCTACAATATTTATTATGGACAAAGTAAGTCGCCAAATGGTTAGCATAACTATTTTCTTGTATTAAGAAGTAGCCCACTAACGTACTTTCTAACTTATAGTATGTGGCTGCCAATTAATATGTGACCATTATCGATCAGACTTCTATTTCTGAGGGCAAATAGAGCATTGTAATCATTGGTGCGGTGGTGTCGGCGGTCAGCTGCGGCGCCAGATGATGACGAGGCCGGAGACGTCGCTGGTGGCCAGCAGGCTCTCGTCGTAGCTGAAGCTCACGCCCAGCACGGCAGACGCGTGGCCCTGCAACTTGTTAACGACCGGCTGGTCCTCGTGCCCCTCGATGTCGAGGAAGTACACGCAGGCGTCCTCCGAGCCGGTGACGACGCACACGCCGCGGCGGAACGACATCAGCGGGCAGAACGTCGACTTCACCGCGTACTGTCGGTGCGACGTCTGGAAGCGCTTCTTGAGCACCAGGCTGCCGTCGCGGTCTGCGATGCGGAAGAGGTAGAGCGAGTCGTCGGCGGCGGAGACGAGCAGCGCGGGGTGGCGCGCCAGCCAGGGGCTCCACGACGCGCACGTGGCCGCGCCGCGCACGGCGCAGCGCCGCAGCTTGCTGAGCGCGCCCGCGCCGCACATGCGGTACGACACGATCACGCCCTGCGCGCGCCCGCACGGTCACTCCCTCACTCAACGGTACCTCGCGCTTGTTGCTTGCATAGCGATTCAAGTATGACGATGTTGCTAAATAATTTACTCTAAACCTAATTTAATTTTCCTAATTTCGAT
Source organism: Choaspes benjaminii (assembly GCA_018248235.1). Classification (NCBI taxonomy): domain Eukaryota; kingdom Metazoa; phylum Arthropoda; class Insecta; order Lepidoptera; family Hesperiidae; genus Choaspes; species Choaspes benjaminii. Next base: position 4,917 of record DWIE01001666.1, read on the forward strand.
CGCTCTCTCACTTATTTTAATATATGATGTTTCACACTTATAATTGGTATTTAGGCTAGTGAATGCCTTTTATAAAAACAAAATTATAATAATATTAGTCTAAAAACTGTTGGTGTGTCAATAAATAAATCTACATATAGCTAGATCACATAGATAGATCCGCCCTTTGTATACCTACTTACTCATTGTTGAGTTAAAATGTGCAATATTGTGTTGGTGTGCAATGAATAACATGTATAACTATCTAACTTAGCAATGTAAGAATTATCAATAGTACTAACAGTGAAGTTGTCGCGGACACCCGTAGTATTGACAACGAATCCGATAAATGAGGTTGGAATGGGTTTTGTAGCAATTTAATACTGGAATGCATATCGTCGATTCTGTTCGACCATTCAATATTTATAATAACAAAAAACTCACGTGTGTTTAGAACAATGTTACAAACATTTCAAAACAACCAGTGAACGTTTTAAAATATATTTTTTTTTAATAATTCATCAACTTAATTCATTTGTGTTTCATCTTTCATTTACATATCGGTGGTAGTGTCTGTCCAGGTTCTCCCGGGTGAGTACCACTACCACTCTTATTTCTGCTGTGAAATAGCTCTTCTGAGTTGTGTTTCAGCTTGAAGGGTATGGCAGCCGGCATAGACAGGATATATCAGGCGACCATCTTAGCCCTCAAGAGTAGCTACACACTTGTGACCAACTTCGAACGAAGAACTATGATTCTGTATAGTTGTTATGGACTGCAGTGATCACTCAACATCAGGTGAACTGCATGTCCGTTTGCTATTCTCATTTTTTTATATAAAAAAAACATATTTTTAAAGTAAATATAGTTACGCTCACCTTATCATTGGCCGCCCAGAACATCCGTCCACTTGATTCACAAGCTATGGAAAGCACACGGCCCCCTAAAATGCTACTGCCACCTCTCGGATATATTCCTGTAGAGATATTTAACACCGCAACCATTCCTCTTGCGTTGCCGGCGATGACCATGTTGTTGTTGGCGGGCTGGAAGGCGCAGCACAGCAGCGGCGCGGCGGGCAGCGCGCGGACGGCGCGCAGGCGGCGGCGCCGCGCCACCTCCCACAGGCACAGCGCGCCGTCCAGCCCGCACGTCACCACCAGCTCGTTGGACGCGCTCCAGTCGCACCCAGTGACAGCGTCGGTGTGTCCCTCGAGCACGAAGGAGACGCGCGGCGGCGAGGCGGTGACGTCGCACACGGACACCGTGCCGTCGTGCGAGGCGCAGCACAGCTTCGACCGGTCGTTGTTCGCGAATTTCACCACGCTCACTTGCTGCGTGTGCTGATCAAAAATGTGGTGGACACCTGAAAATGCATAGTTCTCGGATATGCTCAAATCATTTTTTTTCTTTGAGTTTGTTGTAGTATCGTCAACAAATAAACTTGCTTTGCTGCTGGACCTCTGCCGAGAGGAAGAAGAGCTAATGGATATGTTGTCCTGCACCCCATATCTCCTCTGCAGCAGTTGGCTCCTGATGTTCAAGTACTTTTTTATTGTTTCTATATCCTTAAATTTTGCATTTTCTCTTAGAAGCTGACTTCTTCGTCTAATATATAACGTTTTGAAATTAGGGTTTCCGGGTGCGCGGTAGGCGTTGAATCGAGCATCCAAAGCAAATATTTGTTGTTGAAATGCAGCTGCCATATTTAAAAACAATGTTTTCTATTGTCCCGTTTTAACTCCTCGGTGTTCTGTATAAGGTCTTGTTGTTCTTTAACACTATATATCATTCCTAATTAATTTATATTATAACTTAATAGCCAATATTAAATTCCTAAACAAATCTACACAATAAATGTTATGACTTTTGTGGTTTTGACAGTTAGTTTGACAAATCAGCTGTGAGTCATTTTTTACTTTGGATGGATATCTTTTTGACTTTGGAGTTACTGCTATTCAGCCTATTTAAATTATAACTACATTTTAAATTATCAATATTAATTTGCAAGTGTTGCACGGAGCCATCCAAGATTCTTCAAGAATCAATCTGCAGTAACCTCTTTTAATGTAATAACCATTATTACTATTAATCCAAATATTAACCGTAACTGTACCCAGCTTCTAAACGCATATCCGAAAGTACATCGCAGCTTGCACCATGATAACCTGAAATCTTTCAGATTTACCCGAATCAGATGTTAATCGATATTCAATGTGATACTTCAATGTTTGATTACATTGGCCAAGTCTAAAATTGGTAATTAAACTTACAATATCTATGTCGCATGTTTCGATTCCAGCAACAAACACTACGCTAAGTTGAGAAACACAATCTTACATCATCAGGATACCTGAGGCTAGAATCTTGCTCTCAGGAGTAGCATCGCAGGTGTGACCGACCTCGAACAGGATAATGTACCTGTACGCTACCTAACTTATATGCTTAAGAACGTCTAGGGCTGTCATAGACTGAAGTATTCACTTAAGATCAGGTGAACTGCATCTGCTACTCTCATTTCTACAAAACAAGATAAATAAAACCAATATCTAAACGTACATAGTTTCCCTTTAATAACCCATCCGTCCACGCTGCATGCGTCTAGGTTGAACCATTATTTTAATTGCATAATTACGACTAACAGCCATAATAGTATCAGAGAATCCAATTAAAAGTCTTGTTATTATAACATTTCAACAAAATGAAATTCCAATTTAATTCCGGCAGCATTATTTATTACTTTCAGCTAGTGGCCACTTGAGAACCCATATTTTGCTTAATTTCCCAGAAGAGAAAACTATCAGAAGGTCGACATTAAGCGCTAACTCCCAAACGAATAGAGCCAGGGTTCGTAATTATGAAGTAGCTCATACATAATGCGGTTAAAGGCTATTTATCACACACCTCCACCTCGCGTCCTCTACGCTAGCTAGGGTTGCCACTAGCCACTGTTGTCACATATCTAAAAAGAAGGCAGATTTTTTATATATTCCGTTGTTATGGTTTATATCAGCAATATGGGACATAACCTTAGGCAACATTTTAGTGTGTTTCATATTAATAGACAGTTGTTTTTTTAAATTTTAAAGTGCGTTTGCGTCAAATAACATACAAGCTAAAAAAAATAAGCGAAGTCATACGAGATAACGGCACTAGATATGAATAATATAGTTATATTATTGCGCGCGTGTTAAAGCGTAGGGCAGAGTTGACTATCGAATAATTTGTGAAGAATTAATTTGGAGATGTTACTTTGTGTTTTGATGAAAATCTCGAAACCTTTTAATTTTATACAAATTCACGAAACTTCATTTTGTATTTTCGGATAAACATCATATCAAATATTTTTTTATTCTAATTTATTAAACATTACAAATGTTTGTGTTTATAATGATAACTTGGCTGTATAATTTTACTGAAAATTCAAAAAATATTTGCAAAATGACCATTAGGTAACCACAACATTAGGTTTGTACTGAACAATACGTTTGTGTTCTTGCATACTTTTTTGTCGTGGCAAATTCTATTTGTTCGAGTTCTGAGAACGCGCAGCCCTGCGGACCGGCGTCCTCCGCCACGCGCTGAGGCCAGACGTTTCCCGGAATCCTTATTTCCGATTCCGAAATACTCGACGCGGTGTTACCGAGAACTCTCAACGGGCGTTATTCTGGGGCAATGCCGTGTAAAACCCGAAACACGTCGCTTCTAGCGAGGTGGCTCTGCCGTTATAAATAATCAGAATGCGGGAAACGAGTCGCTGACCCGCGATTACCGGATTATTTATTTGTACCGGGAACCCGCCAGATCTGCAGTCCGTGTAACAACATCCAAAATTTCAATATTCGTCTATCTATATAACTAAAATGTTTGAAGATCCATCGGTGTGCGCCGCACATGAATAAACGTTGTTGTTTCTCAGACATGTCTTAATCCAAAAAAAAAATTCATCACTTTTCAACAAAGTTATTAAAACATACACGTACACGACATTGATGCCTTGAATAATAATAATATACTACGCGGATAACCGCAGGACACAACCAGTAAAATAATAAAATTAGTGATAATTTGGTTACTGTGAGGTCAGTCGACGTCCACATTTTTCGTGCTACCAGTCTACATGGATAATTAAAACGTCATAAAATTCTATAGCCCAATTGTTGCTACACTTCATTAACAGTTTAACATTGTACCTGTATAATAATATATTACATTACCAAACAATAGATCTGGCATCAAGCAAGCTCGAGTGCATGTCATGTGCATATGAAAATATTATTTGTCCTCCCTATTATGTCTTCAACACAATCATCTAATAAGTTCTTACAAAGGTATGTTTGTATGTTGCACCAGTGTATCTACATAAAAGGATTATGGTATATATTTTTAAAGAAAACCATATTTTTTTATGTAAAGAATGTCTTGCGTAACATATTATTTACTAGTCGCAAAATTTTAAAAATAACTGATCGATTTTTGTTATATAAACTTCTAATAAATGCATAAGAGTATTAAATGTAATTATTGTTGCTAATTATATTTGACAAATAATTTTAAGTCAGTCAAATAATAATTCTAGAAGTATAGATGAATCTTTGTTAGTAATTTCAAAGGCATCTTTTTTAAAGCTGTAACACATTGATACCTCATTGTATTTTAAGAAATATAGGATAGGTCAGGAGTACGGAGGATTGATGGCTTATAAAACAAAACAAAACATATAATTTAAAATCTCATTTAATTAATGACATACGACCTTACATCGTAACAGTTGTAATTCAACAGTAGAACAAACATGTATACCGGCCGTAAATATCATGATTAAAACAGTTGAAAACGGGCGCTGTGTATATTTACAGTTACATACTATTCTAGTTAAAAGTTGGATTAGTGAGAAGTAGCTAGCGTGCGATTATTTAGTATGATTTAGCATGGAGTACACATCCACGGATACGTCCGTAGGCGTACATTCGCCGCGTACCAATATAAACATCAACTTATTCTTTAAAAAAGCAACGAAGCTATCGCTCACTAATACACCCCACACGCAGTTGACTATTATCTGTTGTACCCTAAACACATTTGCATTGACTTACGAGAGAAATGCACAGATTGTAAAACCATATCTATAAATTACGTAGATTATTAAATCAATCAGTCAAAAACTTACGAAAATCTTAACTTAAGGCAAGTTACTAAAGTACACAATAGTTACACGTACACTTAGTTTTTACACTTACACTACAATATAATATATAACATACATAATAGTGCTATAGTCTATATACATAATTTTGTAAACAAATTCATTTATAATATCAACATTGTTACAATTTAATTTGCCGATTTCATTTTATATTTCTAATAATAAAATAGCTACCTTAAAGTTATTT
>DWIE01001667.1:0-10283 GCA_018248235.1 Choaspes benjaminii
AACTACTGCGGCTCATGACACCTGTAATCACATATACGATGTTGCTCTGAGGGCATAGATCGACCGCCTTGTGTTCTGTGTATGCTAGCTATCCCACCCTTACACCGAAACACAAATCCTGCGAACACTATTATTCCACGGTGCAAATAGATGGTACCAACCTAGTCGAACATATTCATGTTCTACCACCCGTAACATTAAGTTAATACATGTTATATTTAGAATCACTATTCAGCATCAATCCGAACACAGATAAGTTATTAAACCAATAACGAGAAATACGTTTAAATTATGGAAATTATATCCATAATTGGTTCAGTTACCATATAATGCAGAAATAAACGACGGCTAGTATTTGTGACAATTGTCAGAATATCCAAACGGTAGCAGAATCGTAGTCAAGTATGAATCAACAAGTGCCCTATTAGTGCCTAGTGAATCGGGGTAGATTGCTGGAAATGGATCCAACGTCCGAACTTCAGAGCACATGGGTGTAGAAGAGTGATCAAAGAGCGTGTTACTACATTCCTGCGGGATCCTGTGCTATTTCGTTCATGTGATTCCATAGATACCCAATGTTACTTGAACGTTAATCATATGCTAATTTTCAACTGAATTTGAAAGATTTAAAAATATTGGAAGTGCCTTAGCATCAGATGAATCGTCTGCATGCTAAGTGCTTTAAATAATTTTACATAGTTTTTATGTTCACGTGGAATAGAATCACATTTACACCGATCGATGTAAGGCAGCTGACCATATTCGCACTCCTTTTTTTTTTCTTTATGTTATGAAGTAACACACGGGCTTGCAGTCTATATGCTGGTAAGTAGCTATTGCAGCCCATGATAAATGGGCTAATTTGATGATTGATTGTCATTGAATTGACTACTTTGCTTCAGAGTAAATTTAAAACAGTACTATTCTGCAAGCTTACCTGTTAGCAAAATAATACAATCTCAATTTCTAAATTGGTTTACCATGTCCATGTTTACATGTTCAGTGTAATTGTGTTGTAGCTAGCATATGTACCTAGGCGTGTTTTTGATTACAGATTGAATGTACTGTAAGTCATCTTACTATCGAATGAACTGCAAGACCATGTGTTACATTATATAGGTTCATTGAAAAAAATCCACTATCTTTTATTACAGACCATGCATCAAACTACCCTCACGCAGCGGCACATAAAGTACAACGAATGGATGAGACAAGGCTAGCATGTTGGCTGTGCTGATGCGGGGAGCAGAGATGCGAGCAGCGAGCGTGCTCGGCTACCGGCTCAAGATTGGTCTGCTCGTCATCGTCATCATGGTTTTGGGATTCTTCAACGAAAGTCATGGTGAGTGAACAATTTACATACCTAGTAGATATTTGATTTTCATGACTTCAGTACTATTTTCATTACGGTTGTATCACATTATCATTAGATAGATGTCACTGTGAGACCATTGCTGTAAAATATTTTATAAAAAATATTATTCTAATCGAACATACATAAGTAATTCCATTTAAAATGTACCTATTGTAGAATGGGATAGCTCTGGTAAGTATCTAAAGCGGGTCTATTCATTAGTAAATTACGCTTAATTAATAAGCGACAGCTAGCTACTAAAGTACCTACATGTCTAAATGATGTGATTAATTGGATAAGTTTAATTTGTATGCACGATTTGTACTCAATAAAGATTTATTAAATATAACGCGCGACATGTGAGTGATATTCACCTCTGCCTACACCTTCGGGTAAATCTATATTTATCATCACTCATCCCTATTGATGAGATGTAATTTTTTTTAAATGAACTATGTAGGTCAAAAGATTGTAGCCATTTTTTTTTGTTTATTACATTTATTTCAAAATTCACTTCAATGACTATTCTATCGAAAAAAGTACGCATTACGCCGAACATGTGCTGATAATTTAGATAAAAGTAAACAAAACCTAGAATAAACTACAAAAGTGGACATTGAAAAGTACTTTGAAAGAAAATGGAATACGCAATTACAAAATAAAGTTTTTTTTTTGGTGAGCATCTGTTGGAGCAAACCACAGGATTGAGCTAAATAAACCTAACATGATCTCAGGCGAGTACCTATACATCCCACATATACTAAGAGAGACCATACATATCAAAAAACATCTGAATCATATTAACCGGGAGGATGGGATTAGCATCAGCTTGGAATCCGGTGGTTACAATGTGTAATACAAAAGTAGTGAAAAGATCAGTGCGTGAATATGTAGTTAGTATCGTATGCTGTGGAGCGATACCTCAGACACAAAAACAAATTAGACGTAAAGTTGACAGGGTCATCTAATATAAGTGACGTTTAAGTGTCAAGTATCAATCTGTCAAGAGGTTTTCTTCGTCATCACAGTTTCGGCGTCACCATGATTCATGTAACTGAGTCGAAATATCGGTTAAAAATTAGTAGACCGTGAGTACCCGTTGAATTTGAAATCTGTGATGCATTGATAAAAGGTTAAGAACAAAAATTCTGTACAATCAATTACAAATCAAAGGAGGCTGTACAAACTTGATAGATGTAGAACTATAATTTTCTTTGAGCAAACTTTGTTACTTTTTCCGGCGATGCTTTGAAACACTCGGAACAGTATTGAACGTGTGAGCTAACTACAGGCTTTGATGAATAAACTATTTTACTCGCGAGCAACAACTCTTTATGTTTGCCAAAACAGGCTCGGATGCGAATTTGTGTGCATAATACATTAAGTTTCAAGTAGGTTACTACAGATCGTACATGCATACAATAGCAACGATGTAAGAGAAGATTTATGGAGTCATACATCTCTTATGTTCGACTGGGTCGTTATTTATTTATTGGCACACCAACAAGTCATAAAAATTGATATTATAAAAATTATATACAAAAAGGATATCACACTAGCCTTATTACCAATATTAGTCGTAAAAAATATTACATGTTATACTACATAAGCAACTTATTAAAATGAAAAAAAAAAACTATATTAAAAGTAAAATATGTCAGTTTACGTATAAAATAAATTATATACATAAAATATTTTTGAACAATTTTGGCGAAATTTTATATTTACATGTTATGCTTTTTAAATTCTGAATGCGATCTACCACCAATAGTAATTTAAGAAAATCTGCTAACGACATCTCTTGAATCTTTAAAGAACTAGCATTGACTTTTCTACTGCTCGCTACCAGATGGCGTTTCGTGTCGTGCGAGCAGCATCTTTATATAAAAAAGACGACCGATCAGTTGACTGAGTACTTAATTATTGAGACGTGCATGTCTGCATGTTACCAGCGGTATACTTAGTTTATATATAACAACATACATCTGCGTCACGCGCACCGTTATAGTATAATGATAGTCAAAATACAAGACATGCTAACTTCCTTCGCGAAAGTAGCATCTCATCTGTGAACTATATTGGTCACAGGCAACGTAGGGTACAGTAATACTTATACACAAAATGAGTGTAAGATCTGTATTTCTTTTTAATGTAATAGACATATGATATACAATACATTGTAAGTCATGAGTAAGCATTGGAAAAGTATTTCTGACTAAAATTTGATATAATAATTTTTTTTTTACATTATGAAGTAGCACTCGGGCTTGCAGTCTACCTGCTGATAAGAGCTACTTACAGTAGCTACAGCAGCCCATGACAGCAATAATCCCACAGATGCGGTGCTACCCTTGAAGACATATATCGAACGCCCCGTGTTCTGCGTATGCTGGCTATCACACCCTTACACCGAAGCATAAGTAGTACGAACAGGTACTGTTTCACGGCACACATAGGCGTGACGGTGGTACCGACCCAGTTGAACAAATTCATGTTCTACCATCCGTAACGTTCTATGTTAGCAGCCAAGTGCTCAGTTAGCATCACTTCACATTTGCGCTCTATCTGTATATGCTCAATCCATCCGATATGCTCTATACTTCTAGAATTAGTAGTGACTGAAAGCATCATTTTATATGGATACGATCTCATATATAGACCCATCGTTTGTGTATAAAACATCATATTCCTAACTCCATATGCCCATAGGACGCAGCCGCATAAACATTTGGTCAAAGCCACATACGCACTAACGCACACATACATACACATATGCCCAAGATCCGCAGACGCATCCGTCCGCGAGAGACTCCAAAGAAGACCACAGTACCACTGGCAAAGAGTGATAAAACTTTCTTGTTCGACTAGATCAGGATCACAAGGATGACTCTAATAATCGCTTACTTAACACAGGTAAACTTTTCTATGCACTTATATGTATTGTACGTAAGATAACGTGTGTTTTGTTGTTGCAGAGGTGTCGATATTCACCGTGGAGGGCGTGTGCCTGCAGCCGGAGACTCGGCACGTGACCATCAAGTGAGCCGCGGCCGGAGCCCGCGTCGCGTCCGACCTATTCGTTAGTTAATACGTTAGTACGTTTCAATTCCTATAGTTTTAATCAACGGTCGAAATCCGGTTGACTCGTTTCGGTGGACCAAAATTTCGTGATATCTCCCCCCCCCCTCTCCCCCTCGCGGGAAGAGGACCCGTTGCGTTCGATATCTGGCCCCCTTCTTCCTCTCGTTGAGTTCGTCCATCCGTCGATCGCTTTCGACTTAACGTTATATTTAGCGCTTGTTAAGCTTCTAACGTAATATCCATCCATATAATTCAATTATTCTATGGTGACAAGGTAAACTGATAGGTATCGAGTGTACGATTTATATGTATAAATATATATACTTATAAATTATAAATAACAGAGCAGTGTGCCATGTATATCTATAACTGTGAAGAGTATGACGAGTTATTTTAAAAGATTTTTATGCTGGATATATGCTCATAATTTTGGGAAAAATTTTGAAGATGTTTATTTATATTTACTAAGGGATAATTGTCGATGAAGCAACCTCTCGATGCAGTCTTATGAATGTTGTACCCGTCGCGATATTACCCTCACCGTGAGCACCATGTATATAAAACAGATATATTTTCGTTGGGTGTACCTTTAAATATCACATTATTTTTGAACGCGTCTTATCTGGATGATAGTGAAGCAACGCGACTGATAGTAGGGGCTCCGGCTGTGTAACTCTGGCGTTCAGCTAACTCTCAAGCACACATTCCTTCCACGGTGCTCAAATAGGAAACTTAGTGACGAGTCGTTAGCCGCTGTTCCCGCGTGTGCGGCCGATGGACCGCTTCCAGTGATATAACGCGTATTGAACGAACACGTCTATTACCAAAATTTATTTAAAATCACGACAGATCTCAAGTTTATGATGTGTGGGACCGTCCTCCTGTAAATTTCAAGGTGATAGGAATTTCGATTAGAATTATTATAATTACGACTAAATTTAAATTTAATCTGTGTGTACAAGAGGGTAGTGTGGGCGGAATATAGTTTTCGCCTAGCCTAAAGAATAGTGAATTTACCAGTATAGTGGAAAATATTAGGTCCCTCACGTAAGGTTAGCTGCAGCTCGCAGCCTTTCGTTTGAGAAGCGAGAGTGACATAGAGTAATGTAAGAATACCGGAAGAATTTTTATATAGTCTTCCTAGTAATACGCCCTAGATTCCTAGGTATATTGAAATTGTCTGCGGGCCTGTTTAGGGGTGCAACGTGTAGTACTGTACCGGTGCATTGGCAACTTGAAAGTAATACTTACGATACGTCGATAGACTTAGAATTTTGTATGTCTAACGTCTGATAGAATAGATAATTCCGTTTCAAAATAGATAAGTAAAATGTAACGTTAACACCAATTTGTGCCAATAAGAGAATGGTTAAGTAGATTCCGAGATTATGCCGATAATTCTGTAACTAGACTTTTGTATTTCTAGTGAAGGATATTTCTGCGTTGTACAACTTTTTCCTTTCAATTGGAGTGTAGAATACAAGTATCACGCGCGAACGTCTCATCACTGGAGATTTAAAAGCGAAATAAATAAAAATAGAAATACAGTTGTGATTTAAAGTGTACTATAGATATGTTTAATTTGTGCTTTGTTACTCTAATAAATGCAGTTGTATCACCGAACATTATATTAAGTGTAAAGTTGTACTACGAGCAATATACATTATTATATTATATTATAATAAGTGAACGAACGCAGTCCGCAGCAGTGCGACACGAGTAGGTGATATGGCTTGCCGGTGACTAAATTGGTGGCAATATTAGTGAGTGATGAATCAGAATTAGGGCCTTTCCACACACGTCGGTTACGACGCTCTAGGTCAGTAATTTATTTGGTTTTTTTTGCTGGAAATTACTTTATTTCTTAACTTCCAATCACACTGTTCATAATATACATTGCTTATGAGATATATTGTATATATATATTATAATGTTTAATACAGTCAAAACAAATATGAAGTACTGTAAATTTATGACAATGATGCTATGTTAAGAAACATCAACAGCATGGACGTATGTGGACGTGCCCTTATATTTATTATTATGTTTCTCACAAACGGATACACACCAAGTGTTAGATTTTATTGAAAGTGATCCTTATAAATTAAGTTAGGTAATAAAATTGACGCCACACTTGGTCTGTAGCCGTCTGTGTGCGTTTCTTTATCACGAATTGCACTGCCATTATGTAAGACATACTCTTTGTGAGTGAAGAGACTTAAATCCTTAGCATCGAGTTGTCAGTGTGCACGGAGCGTAGTCCCTCTAGCGTAGTGTGTGTACCGAGCTTTAGGCGAGTTGGAGTGGGGTGTGACACTCTACAATCGGTTTCAAACTAACGCTAAACTGTTTCCCACTTCCGAGTTGGATACTTTAAAAGGATTTCGGGTTTCTGCGGGAAATGTTTCGATCAGCTACTGAAATACGCTGGGTCTTGCTTGCATCGTAGAATTGTCCTAGCATACTTCCGAGGTCTTGGCTGCCAACGCTCGGATCAGTATTATTTCGTTTGTAGCAAAAGGTATATATTAGTGAATTGTTGCTCTATAGTAAGACAAAATTATTGTTTATTATGAAATATTAGTGTAATCATATAAATGTGCCTGTGTATAGGACAATTTTAATGCATACATTTTTTTTAAATGATCTCGTATGTAATACGCGGCGAAGGAAAATGTCACAAAACATTTTGAGTGCCACGCCCGCACTTGCGTAGATAAATCGTAATTCGGTTCCAAACACCAAGTTAGCAAGTAAAAATTTTGTATAGTTTCAAAAACGCAATACTTTGATTGTACATGATTTGTTGAATTTTGTCGAGGGGTCAACGGTTGTCCTTTGCTGCCCGGTCCGATGTTTCTTGGATGGTTTCGACCGCAAGGATCTGTCGTTAGTTACAGCATCTGTGCAAAACGTTTCTAGTGGGTCGTTTGCCGCGGTAGAGGAGTATTGTTGTCCCCTATTGTGTAATTAAGTGGAGAGGTAAATATTTCACCCGTTGAGTGAGGCACCGAGCACGCCGTGCGGTTGTAACATACTTGTACATTGATCGGAGATGTGTGGAGCATTTATATAGACGAATGGTGATAGTGTAATGTTGATTGTCTAACAATTCGGACTCTGCGGCGCCGCAACCCGCTATGCTATGAAGCAATTAACGTTAAACGATTTCGACAGTTCGGGTCCAATTATCGGTTACGTTCAACCGGTAAATTATTAATTAAAATATAATTGGTAGATAAAGGGTAATATTTTGCGAAGGCACAAAACGAGTATAACCTATAATTATATATGTGTGTTTGTATAAGAGGGTCAAATAAAATGATCGGGGTGCGGCGTCACAAGAGCACATACATTTGGGTCATACGGCGATTAATTCCGCTTGGCGGTCGAGTGGAACCAGTGTGAGATGAAATTTAATTGAATTATGTTTTACGGGGCGGAACATCGAGATGTATTATGATAAACATAAAAAGGAAAAGGAAAATTTTATTTGTAAACATTATTGCAGATATAAATATTTCATATTGTAAAAAAAACACATTATAAAATGTCGCATATTACATCAATGTTCTTCCCGCTATAGATTTAAATAAAACAAAAATTCTTCCTGTCGAAGAGTTTAAAAACTAAACTAAATGACTTATGGAATATATTATGAAAATGTATGAAACAATTAAGTTAGTTATATTGTAAGATTTAAATGACAAATCAACGACATATTTTTGTTTGTAAACTACTCTCAGAATTGGTTTGTGATTTCTTATTTGTGTTATTTTTTATGGCTTTAAGTACCTTGTTTGTTTATTGTGTCACGAAGTGGTTTTGTTCGCCGTATGTCCCTCACACTGAGCGAAGTGTAGGTAAATATGTGTAATTGCATTTGTATAATGAAGAACTGATGTTGTGAGCGGGGTAACGAAATTGTAAATATTGTACGGACTAGTTGTGATTCGTTTTGTTTATCCTGTATGCGGATGTAGGGGGAGTTGGTGACGCGAGGTTTAAAAAAAAGCTCAATTGTTACATTACCACCGGATACCTGATTTTGTATGATTTAGTAAGAAAATCTAAGATTAAGTTAAGAATTTCAGAGACCTTAGAATTTGTTTGAGATATATTTTATGTAGTTCATTCATCACTTGCTATGATATTTTGGAGCTACGAGGTGTGTTATAATAAATATAAAAAAATGATATATAAAAAAATCTTAAATATAGAATAAACCTCGGCATAAAATAAATAACTAAAGAAGTGTTTAAAAGTCTATTAAGTTATCTTTGGAAGTGACCGTCCTAAATTTGTTGAAAGTGACAAATCTGATAAGAATTATAACAATACTCGCGAATGTCAAATCTTGCGTTATCCAACTGTCTCTACATCTGTGATCCTACAGGGTGCCATTGCCGTATCCTCCTCGGTCGGTGGCGAGGTTATTTCTTACGTTAGAACGCACTATATGCAATGTGGTTGTAAGAAAATACATCAATACGAAGTTAATTCATTATGTGATCAAGTTGACGTAATGCAGGTACTGATGTTATCTGTAACAAATATAAACGTATGTAAAATTATTGTTGTAAACATTTGCATTGCACTTTGACGTTAGAAGTGACCTTGTAATAATTAATGTCTGTTAAATTGTGCGTGTTTCTTTAAGTCAGTCAGTTAACAAGTAGTACGTCTTATAAATGTTGAGTTAAGTTGAGTGTGCTCCTCCAAAAAGAAAACATGCTTGTATAATAATACTGTGGTTGATATACAGTGGCGTTGGACGTCTTTACAGCTTGTCTTACTGCCCGGATGAAAACGCCCGAGTGTAAATCGGATCAGATATAAAAAATGTGTTTGAGAACTTACTTACGTTAGATCTCCATTACGCATCTAAAATATAATATAAGACGTCGCGTTTAAACCGATCCGACTTGCAAACGGGCGCTCGCGTCCGATCCGGTGCAAACCTACTATGGCAATTATGTTATTTTAATACTGTTATGTTGTTTCAATGCTTTGGGTTTAAGATCAAATTAAAAAAAACAAAATACAATAAAAATAATTAATATTCACATGATTAACAGACATTATCCGCACTGACGATGGATTTTATCATGAGATTTATTTTTAATTTTAATTATGTACTAGGATATCTAATGTTTTATTAACTTGATTTTTACTATTTTACGTATCACGAAATTGTTCTGCCGCGCTGTTTTCTTTTATTATTGATGTGTAAACAAATGTGCTTTTAATCGTTTAAAAGAATGTAAATATGATATTTGAACTGATAATAATAAAATTTTTATTTCTTAATGATTTCCTTTGTTTTTCTCAAAACTCCTATAACCTAAATTGAAATACAATAAATTAAATATAAAGTGTACGAGAAAGTTAAAGTAGCAAATGAAAGTTTTTTATACATAATATACTAGTACGGTGACAAACTTTTTGTACGATCTAATATGTGGCTTTCTTCCATTCAGATACGCTTTCTTATATGAGTGTAATATTAGCTTTAATAGGAATGTTGCTATGTGGGACAAATTCGCAGCACAAAAAGTCTGATTTGTGTGGATGCTTCTAAGTAGAGCTTAGAACCAATCGATCTCAATTTAGAACAAAACACTAATTTGATAAACTTAGGGCATTAATAAAAAGGAAATTTTGTATGTCACACTACCGGTACTTATATTATTAATAATCATCGGTATTAACATGAACACGTTGAACTGGGTCGGTACCACCGTCACACCTATTTGTGTCGTGAAACAGTAGTGTTCGCACTACTTTTGTTTCGGTGTAAGGGTCTGATAGTCAGCATACGCAGAACTCGAGGCGTTCGGTCTGTGTT
>DWIE01001668.1:0-10282 GCA_018248235.1 Choaspes benjaminii
AATATATTATGTAATATTGTTAATTATTATATTGTAATTTTTGAAATCATTCATATTAAAATAAAATAATTACGTAAGCGTACAGAAATCTGAACGCTTATTATCAGCGTCGTAAAGATAGGGTTTTTCGTTTTGAACAATATTTACATGTTATATGTTTGAAATAATTATATATTGTGTTTTTTCTATTAAATTTTTTAATGCAGCTATAATAGATTCTACTTAGTTGAGGTCTGGGCGTATCACTAGTTATAGATTCTTATAACGTACATGAGTACAAATAAATAATATTTTTTAAGCATGAACTATCTACTGAGTGCTTTATTGCAGGAGGTGTAATATTTATTGATATTCGTAATCGTAGTTTTGCACTCAAATTACTTTTTCCTTTTAAGTGGAAAGTTCTTTCGCTCTTATAAATATTGATAAAGCACCAACGATCAAGTGACACGTAGCAGGTCAATGACTTCTATGGGTATCAAAAATAATCATGTTGTCTTTTTCCTCAAATCTTCAAATTCAATCACATTGCGTCTATATCAATAACCTTACAGCAGAATTCTGTTATCGGGTGATTGCGCTGCCTGCCCGACTGCCTTGTGACGCGCCCCTCGGAGGACCATTTTGCGGATTTGTCTTTTTGCATTTCTTGACCACAATATCCCGTTCGTGAGATCAATGGGGCAATCAGGGCTCGCGTGTCAATCGCGACCTGCCCTAATAAGAGGACGGGCCCACGCTACGCACATGCTCCATCACGGCCCACGCTTACACACGCTCGAGTAAAATGTTACAGAGTTATTCTTGAACCTTGTTTAATATGCTGTTTGTAGACTTCATATCTGTGTGACGTCTTATAACTGGAAAACTCTTAGTAAACTGCGTTCAATATGATTATTAAGCGATACGTAAAACATAGGTATGTTTCCATTGATATTTTATTTTGTTAGACTATTATTAAACGTATCAGTTATAATGTAGCATAAAAAGCCAATAATAGTGGTTCTAAATGTAGTAATACTTAGTACAATTATTATAACATCTTTTCTTCTCTCTTATGGACGTATTGGACATATTAATTAGGTTAAATGCTGGCTAAGTGAATACAATAAGTGGTTGAGTAGCACTAATTTGCAAGTGACATCCGACGTACGTAGCAGCCTATTTAATTCGCCCGCCCGTATGCATTAACTTATTACTTAACGTTTTCAATCTACCCGCTTCTTATCTAGTCTAATTAAATTACAATAACCGGTTATCTAAGCTACGAAGCAGCTGCAACCCAACCGACTTGCGATCCTTGCTCCTTCATTAAATCATTCGGGCTAACGAAAAATGAATTCATCAGACCTGTTCACAAGGATAATTACAAAACCTGCGATTTGAATGAGAATAGATAACGAAAGAGAGAACCGCGTGTGAGCGGGACAGCCATTGAACAAATGTCGTGCGCGTTCTAACACAAAAACAGGAGTAACGAACTAAAACGCCAGGTGTGAGCCCGATGCCATGTGCTTCGTAACAGAAACTACATTTATTTATGCTTTTGCTCGGAATCGTCAATTTATCTAGCAATAGTAAAAGATAATGTAGGAGTGGCTACATAGGATCAGCATTTTAAACGACGTTTCTCACTCGCTTGTCGTAATGATTATGCTTGACAACTTAAGTAGAATTTGTAATGTTGGATCGTAAAACAGCAATTTATTATAACAATTAATTACACCGTAATTTCTACATACAGCAGAAATGTGCCATTGTTATTGAAATTTCAAATCTTACGTTGCTATTTGATATCAGTTGATTTGTATAATAACACACTATATAAATGAAAATAAAAATCAATTTTATAACAACAAGCTTTTTAAAACGTTACGCCAAAAGTAAAAGATTCATTTTAGCACGTTAAAACATTTTTGAATACGTCAAATGTAAATATAATAATCTGCAAAAATATTGTTTTTGGATATTTCCAACGGTAAAATAACGTTCAACGCCATCTAGTGAACTTCAAATGAAACGTTGTATTAAGCGCCATCTAGTAGCGCATAGTGTAACTACTACGAACGGAAACTTAGACACATCTATTTAGTTCCATACGGTAGAGTAGATGGCGCTGAAATCAATTTTTGACAATACCTTGTAGTATAAATATTAGAAAAGAAATAGAAAATTAAATGTATTTATTAAATTTATTTCAATTATATTAAATGAAAAACATTTAAGGTAAAATAAGTGATAAATCTGTATATTGCATTTGTACAAACTTAAAATCATTAGTTTTATAATATTTAAAAACGACTACATTTTAGGTAATTTTCTCTTGTAAAAATAGTCAATACAAAAATGCGTCACAACTAAGGAATTAACTCCATTGTACTAAAACACTAATCTGTCGCCATCTAACCCGAATCCATTGCATGTTTGTCTATTAATTTTCCCCTTTTTGTGTTAACGTTCTTTTGTTTTACTTACTTTATTTTGCTTTATGTTAAGTCCGTGGTGTGTCTGTGTTGTTTTAGCTTATTTTGGGGCCGGACGGGACGTTGCAGACGGTGAAGAGTGAGTCTCGTCGAGGCCGCGGCAGAGGGCGCGCATCCACAACGCCCGTAAGTACTCCCCTTTTCTTACAGGCCACCGGGGAAACTTTGGCATTGTCAGGGTAATTTAGAACCATTCAGCTTTTTTCTTTACCTTCACTAGCTAATATAAATTTGCCGTTGCCAGGATAATTAAAAACTGTATCTAAGCTTTCCGATTACCACAAGCTAGGTAAATATAATATACCTGAAAGTTATCTAGAATTTATTCGAAATAGTGTTATTCGTTGCAAAAAAAAAATGAAACATAAAACTCTACTTTTGGGGACCAAGGTTTCCTCGGTTTTCTGTACTTTTTGTTTTCTTTTTTTTTATTTTCTTTCATTCCTTGTCATGTTTGTGTACCCCATTTATGTTTGCGACGACTAATAGTGCGACTAATTGGTATTAACACCAGTAATTAACGAATTAATATTAATACATTTTACCGTTTCTACGTTTAGGTGACAATTTTCAAAAAAACAATTTAACGGCAAGTATGGCTTATAATAATCACGTTGAACATTTTATTTTATTGCGTTACAATGTCCCTACATAAATATATCTGAAACTGTTTTTTTTATAATTTTAATATTAATTTAGTATGAATGGTAACATCGGTAAAGATCGCCCCTTAGAACATACATTGATGAGGTCAGTGGTATACTGAAGTGGGGCTTGAGGTACATGAAATTGACTGGTGTGTATGAAAGAACTAAAAAATGTAGACAAGGCTCGCGAGGTTGATCAGGATCATAGTAAATGGCAATCAATTGCACATGCCTAGCCTTCAGAGAAAAACGCGTGAGTGTGTCTGTATGTATTAAATACTATTATGAATTACTAAATACATAATGAAAACGAAGGATGTTGATACAGGAAATATATATACCTACATATATATATAAATGTTAAACAAAAGTCGCACTGTGTCATTGGTAAAGTACTTATTTAAAATGACAATTGAACGAGAAACAAAAGATATTTAAACGCGAACCAGCAAGACAATCCGAGTAGAGTCAATTCGTTTAATTTAAACTTTCCGCTATACGGAAGTTTTCAAGGAGAATTTGCGCTTTCTTGGAAATTGTACAAATTTGCGTCGTACCTATCTTGCACTCCTTAGTGTAAAGAAGTCTGCATAAGCTATTGTAAATGACAGTCTTGTCTGTTATTGTAAATGCAAATTACAATTGTGTGTGTAATTGTAAACGGCTGGGATATTATTCAGTAATTGTAAACAGATTGAACAATTTCGCTAGAATTGTAAATGTGATAACAAATTAGTGTCTCGGAGAAAACATGGTTAAGCAATACGATATTATCACTATGGTGTTTGTATTGGAAAACTTTTACTACCTTTTTCGACCTGATCTGGCTCTTTTTCCTCGTGGTGCAAACAATAGAGGCAGAAGATTGAGTTGCATTACAAAGAGATGAGATGGATGCAAATAGCGTCTAGAAACGATAAGACACAGTGTCTATGTGTCTCTCGTTTATTTCGTTCTGTAGGTTCGACCACACTCAAATGTATTTTAACACTCAAATCCACAATATCTTAAAACAACGCAATACTAAATCAGTAGTAGGTCATTGCAGAAACAAACGGCGTATTATAGTAAAGTTTACCTTGACCCGTCAGTCGAGTGCGAATCATTGACGCATCTATTAGAGCAGAGGCGATAAATCAAACGAACACATACAAAAACCGGGTCACTCTCGCTTTCAGCGAACGTACGAATAAAGTGCAAGCCCGTGAGTGTCCGGTCGCCCATTGCGGGCAACGAACACCATTCAGCAAATTAATGCCAGCGGCAACGTATCAAAACAAGCATTACCCTTCACTGTTCTCCATTACCCCATTTGTTTGCGGGCACACTGGAAAACACAGTGCCCACTCCGCAATGGATGCCACGTTCGCAATTTTACGGATACGTGAGTTTTCATTTTTCACACCGCCTCCGGCATCCACCTGTATTTCATTGACGAGTGGATTTTGAATTGTAAATTGCTATTCAATGAGCGAAAAATTGAAGCCATTGTCAATGTCCGATTGCTATAGACAATAAGTGAAAGCATTTCTGATGTATAGCACACGAGTGAACGATTATGAGGAACGTCAAGACCATTTTCGTGGTTCGCAATATAAACTGCCTTGGCGGTTTCGTGTTCTATAAAAGGATTATTGCTCGAGGATTCTGCTGTTACTAAATAATGATTGAATTCCCTTATCTAACGGTTTATAGCTTCTGATAAAGAGTCGTCTATTTTAAATGTTTATTTTCGTGTAAGATGTCTGGGGGCAATAGTCTCCAAAATTTGTAATTTCATGGTACAGATAACTTATAAACTGCATCGTTAGATCAGTGGTCGCTAGCGCCACTGCCGAGCGCGCGATCATGGTTTCGATTCCCGGGTCGGGCAAAATAGGGATTCTCTAACTAGAGAAGTCGCAGTCCGGAAATTGGAAATGTGCCCGTAAAATGTCAACAGCCTCGCCACCTATTATATGGGACCTAAAAATAACTGGTGAAATGTGGGCGATGTTCAGCTCTACCTACACCTTCGGGTAAATACTGGTGTGAGTTATGTTGTTCTTTATAACGTTTAAGTTATCAATAATATCCAAGTGATGTTTATGGCCTTACATCGTCATGGTGTGACTACGTAATTACTAAGGAGTAGGTATTAATGAATAAATACCAGTTACACTTATAACATTTCACATCCAAAACGTAGTTACACAAACTTACAAGCATAAATCACTCGAGCCTTGCATAATTCCGCCGTTATGCACATTGTTCCAAAGTTTAGTCAGCCGTGGAGCGAATCTTATTAATTTACGTGCATAATAAGGATTTACTGGACCTATATGTCCTGTAACGCTTGAAAATTATGATTTTGGCACAACTAGGTATTATAGTATAAAGCAAACAGATTCCAATGCATTTTGCAAATATCTGGTTCGAAAAGATGCGCTGCTTCGAGCAAATGTGTCAATTCGACAAAGCTATTAGGCAGTTCCATGTAATTTTGAGTAAATGTCAGAAAATATGTTTCACCTTACAGTAGTAGGCATAATTCATACAATACATAATACATAACGGTTCGCCCCACTGCGTACTTTGATGAGTTGTATTGCAATTTGAAGGGTGTGGCAGTCAGCACGCACAGACACACGAGGAGACTTTTAGCGTTCAGGCGTAGCAACGCACTTGTGACCGACTTCGAACGGAACTATGGGTACGTTTAAAGTCGGTTACAGTTGTCATGGGCTGCATATGTCGCTTAACATCAGGTGCACTGCACTGTTTGCTGCTTTAGAGAGATATATATTTAGATATTATAAAAAAACTTGTTTGTCAGTATGCAAAAATACAAATGCTTCTCCCACCGCGTCTCTTAAGACCTAATGTAAAAGTTCACCAACTGTTGGAATTTAATTCATTGGAAAAAAGTGGAAAGAAGCGCGTGATTTCTTCCCATCTCATTGAAAGAATGTCTCTTCTCTGTGAACTGGCGGTCTCTACTATCGTTTCTAGAAAGTTTATTGTTTTAATATGAAATCTAAAATTTAGACGAACAACTTCGTATCGTTTCTTAATACTTGTGAATCTATTTTGGGTACCTCTCGAAAGAGTTTAAACTTAAGTTTCGAGTAACACAGATGAAGTTTTAATAGTAATATATATTTCTTAGTAAAGACTCGAAGATTTGTTAGTGCTTTGGTAGTTTTAAAATTGATGTCTAAAATGTTAAAACTTTAGTAGAATAAATTAAGAACATGATAGAACTGTAGCTACCATCATTGTGACAGCTAGAAATTTGCGGAACTTGTGTAAATACGTATCTCAAATTCTAAACTATGTAGTTTCTAAGTAAGCCCTGTATAAGGTTTTATATTTGTGTTTCGGTAAAGCTTTAATCATTTGTAGGTATTAGAGTACAGTTAGATATAAATGTCCGTCAATACTAATTAGTCACAAAAAGCGAAAGTAGTGTTCATTTCTAATAGAACCTTTTGCAGGTTATGAACAAAACATTTTTGTGCATACTCATTCCGCGTGGGTGGCACGTCACTACTGGTAATTACTCCGTCTCCCTTATCCTTGACAATAGACGTGGAACTGTTTTGTGAACGCTGCAGGGGTGTGATACTGATGTACTGGGTGTAGAGATAGATGCAAATGGAAGCGACAACTTCTATACGTCTTTCACGTAGGTAACGTGGGGATACAGATTTGTAAAGACAAGGTATGCTTTAAAAGAAAACGCACGGGTAAAAAACAAGTTTAAAATCTTTTAAATTCAAAATCTTAAATCCAGTAATTCGTTTTCATGGCATGCTGAATAGGAGGTTTCATTAATTCCACATCTATGGATACATGTCAACATAATGGACAATTAATTACCTTATTTTGACCACATCTAAGTAAGATCTTCCAATATTCACTGTAAGTTTCGGACGTGGGAATACCTCGCAAGAAACAAGAACACCGATTGTGCTTCCTTTTTATGAAACCTAGAGTACCACCCGAGCATGCAGTTCTTTTGATACTAAATAATTACTACAGTCCATGACAACCGTAACCGATTCAATACAGACGTATCGATCTGTTCGAAGTCCGTCACGAGTGCGTCGCTAGTCTTGAGGGCTAAGTTAGTCGCCTTATTTATCGTGTGCGTGCCGGCTACCACACCCTTCGAGCTGAAACACAAATCATAAGAGCTATTTTACAGTAGAAATGGGTGTGGTGGTGGTACTCACCCGCGCGAACCAGGACAGATTCTACCACCGATATGTACCGTGTAGATAACACTATCAATTCTTATTCGTCACTAAACACCGATAAGCTTAATAAAATGATCCGTGTAAAATTGTGTTTATTTTATCGTTTCCAATCGTAGATGATCTGGGTACCGTAAAGAACACCCAGTCATCAGCGAAGAAATGCGACAGTTCAACATGTATATGTATGTGTTTCTCGACGTGCACACAAAATATTAAAATCCAAAACTTCGAAGCAACTTTGAAAAGTTTTTGTCATTTATGTACGACTTTTAAGAACCTGGATTTATCCGAAGTTTGTAAATAAAACATATTGGACTGGCAGTGGTAGACTTGATTGTTAGTGGCTACAGCAGTCCATAACATATGTCACCAAAGTCGATGAAGACAAAATTGGCTGATGAAGTTCGAATGCGTTGTACATACAATTATAGTTGTTTTACGGTGGTCATGGAGGAACTCATTGTGAATATAAAGGTGGTTTTTTTATGAAAACGTGAGCTGCAAACGGACTGCATTCCTCCTGGTGTTAAGTGATCACTTGCCCGTAACACCTACAATGAGATACAAATGCTCATAGATCTCTTCCAGATCGTTCGCGCCTGCACTGCTATTCCTGAGGGCAAAGTTGATCGCCTCATGTATTGTATATACCCACACAATTAAAAACTGCAACACAACTCACAAGACATGCTTACAGCTGAAAAGGTGTTGGTCCTAGCCTCGGCGATCCTGGAGCTATCCAGTAGGTACTAATCTTCCGCCACTAGACCACTATGTAGTGTTGATACATTTCAGTATTAATCATTACACTGACTAAAGCTAATGGTAATATATAATATAAAACAGACATTTTCTTACATGGGGATGAATTGTAAGCGTCCCATATAAACTTATCGGAATATCGATATCGAGTTTGGTGACTCGTGGTAGGTCCTATGCTGTCCCACGTTCGGACTCAAAAATACAAAGAGCTGAAGTTGCAACTAACGAGGGAACAGAAAGATTGCACCGGTCGTCTTTACGGAGCCTTCAGTTGACAAAAGTTTTTCAAAGGCGTTCGTTTGTTGTCCGCGCGCGCTCCACGAAGCGCTCGCGTGGATTTGGAGAAGGCGTTAGCACTAATGAAAATTTACAGAAATAATAAATTAAAACAGAAAGTTTTTCTTACCTTCATAATTAGTGTAGTTAATAATAATAATTTATTGGCATCAAACACAATACAGCGTTGGTTTACATTAAACTGTTACAAATAACATATGATTTTAAAGATTCATTATCGCGAATCTCACACATTTTGGAATATAAAATCGATAAAAAGAAATATCGATTAAAATAAGTATATTGTGTGTACCCGTTATATTCATAATGTATCAAATAATATGTGACATCAAGTATGCAAATAGCACAAATAATACAAACATTTGATACGCTTAGTACGCATCCCCCAAAAAAAGGTATAGTATTGTAAATAAAATTCTATGGACTAGATGGATTGACTAAACTAACTGTTATTGTAAAATACTTTCAAAATAGATTTTAAAATTTGGTTCAATTAAAAGACCGGTCGAGTGTTTTCTTTATTTTTCATGTGCCTAACCAAAATAACCCAAAAAAACTAAAAAAATGAAGAACAAATTACTGTGAAATAAACCACCTGGACTGCAAACTTAAAATATAAATATATTAAAAACTAAGACGAATTTCCCCCGTTGAATATCACGTTGAACTTAACCCGCAGTGACCTCTCCACTTCGTTCGGTCCCCAAGAGCCTCTTCAGGGCGGAAGAATCTTCCTGAATTTATTTAGTAGGTACACAAAAAGTTTTGAACGGTTTCTTCAGGTGATACTTAAATTGTTAATGATGAAATCGTATGCACGTACCTTAATTGAAAATAAGCCAGTCTCGTCCTAACATTTTTTTTTAAATGGAAATTGAAGTAGCAAACGGGCATGCAGGTCACCTGATCTTAAGTAACAACTGCAGATAATAACAAATGTTTAATCCGGCTTTAAATATATCTATCGTTCTAATCAAACTCAGTCACAAGTGCGTTGCTACTCTTGACGGCTAAGTTGGTCGCTACATGTAGCCAGTGCGTGCCGGCTGCCACACCCTTCAAGCTGAAACACAGCTCACAAGAACTGTGCCCCATGGTTTAATACGTGCACCACTGTTTATTGCACTCGCCAAAACAGATCGGCGGCGCTAGTTGCCACTAGGACCAACAGTACTTGTCCATAAAAAACACTAATTACACCTCTTGATCAGATAACGATAGCATTATAGCATAATGATGAAATCGTATGTACGTACCTTAAATAAAAATAAGGCAGTCTCTAATCACTTCGCAGAATAAAAAACTTGTCAAATTATATGCCTAAAACTAATTAAGAATGGAAGGTTACAAGCAATATTAGTAAAATTAGTCAATAAAGTATTTTATAATAGTATTGTAACAGTGTAGTTGAAAAACTTAAAAACAGAAGCGACTATCGTTATATTTAAGTACATTAAAAAATCTACGACTAGACATTGAGTAATGGATTTTTTTTTCTAACTAGTAGTGTTAAAATTACATTACAATGTAATGGAATAATTTTCTGTTTAAATCTAGAATAACGTAAGAAATATATTTGATGTTTTTTTTTTGTTGTTTATTAAAATTATCGAAGCGAACGGGCATGCAGTTCACCTGATGTTAAGTGACCACTGCAGCCCATGACAACCGTAACCGGCTTTAAATATCCATTGTACTATTCAAAGTCGGTCAACTGTGTTGCTACTCTTGCGGACTAAGTTGGTCGCCTCATGTATTTAGTGGGTGCTGGCTTTATATTTTATTTGTTATAAAATTTAGTACAATATGATTTTCCATTACACGCCTGTACAACATTGTAAGTAACCAATAC
>DWIE01001669.1:0-10281 GCA_018248235.1 Choaspes benjaminii
CGCGGCTTTGATCGCGTCATAAAGACTTTCATCCCCATTTCCACCCTCCTTAGAGGTTGAATTTCCCACAACCTTGCTTAGTGCTCACCTACAGCGTAAAAAGAACCCGTATGTAGATTATCACGGTCCTGGTCTCTGTAGTTCGGTCTGTGCATTGATATGTCAGTCAGTAATTATCTTTATCCTTTTATATAAATAGATAATAGCCGATTAGTTCACAGTGGTGTTATTCCATCGTTTCGTAGATTCTGTAACAGTTGCAGCGATGCGTTAACGCGAAAATACATGTAAATGGGTCTCGAACTAATGCCTAATTCATGATTAGAATATGATTTTAAATGTAAGTGGAACTGTTCGCCGGTTTTGCAACGTTTTTATTGAGATTTAGTGTTAAAATGCTAATTTGTGCTTTGTCAGCGTGGTAAAGAAATTTCTTTACTTAATAACGTGTATCCTTTATAACGGGAATTAAAAATTAAATAGTAAATTTACTGATTGCCTTTTATAGTATTTCTTTTTTTCACTTTGTAACTAGACATCGAAATCGGTATTCGTGAATAAATAAGATTAACTTAATGCCTTTTTAGAAGTTTAAGTTTTAATAATGTACTGGGAAAATCAATAACTTCAATAAATAGAACAGCTTCACTGAATAAACTTTAAGACAAAATAGCTCTTTTAATTTTATTGTTAATCTTAATTTTATAAATTTACTTTCATTAAGGAAAAAAATGTATCTCACGCCTGTATTTACAGGAAGGAGTAGGCAGAGGTGAACATCAGCCGCATTTCCACAGTCACGTTTTTGGATCCCATGTGGTGTGGTAGTCCACCTATTGCCGTTTTGCCGGCACATTTTCAATCATCAGGATATTCATACAGAAAAATGCCTTAGCACTTTGCCCGACCGTGAATCGAACCCAAGAATCATTGCTTGGTAGTCCACACTTGAGACCTAAGCTAACGAGTCAGTTTCAAATGATAATAATGCTAATAATGAGCAAGATTTATATATTAATAAAACATTTATAGTTATTACCAATTTAGTTAAGATACTTGTTTTTGTATGTGACATTTGGCGATATCGATGTTCGTCAAAAGATTTCTGTGACGTAATTTTTAAAGGTTGTTCAAAAATGTATATATGGTGATATCGTATTCTTCTCTGGGCAATTAAATGTTACTTTCATATTTTTTATCACCATATGTCATATCATCATACGTCATAGCATGATGGCGACTTGACCTTTGTAGGTGAAATTTGGCCACAGCGTTTTCTCTCATCACGAGAGCAGTATATTTATTTGCAAGCCACCTAACGACATCTTCTACATATAAAGTTGCTATCGAATCTTCTGAAACAATGAATGGCTAATTAAGTTTGGTAATCGTTTCATAAATAATAATAATAGTTGTTTTTAATTACGTAGCTTATCGTAGAGATATTTACTCATATTTTTTTTCATCAAAAAATACCGAATAACGGAGAAACTAAAAAAATTACCTCATTGCGACATTCGAATTTGAAACTTTATTTGACAAAAGGAACTTTTGTGAGTTACGAAAATCATTCGTATTGTATTCACCCCGAAAATTTCTCATAATTATATACATTTATTACAATTAATTGTGATTTCCCGCTATAGAATTTAAGGAAAGCAGGTTCAACTGAGCCTATTTTAATTTGGCCAAGTCGCGACACCGAACTTTAGAGTGTTAATTAAACTTGTTTCATTCAATGAAATTGAGAATGAGTTTCCAAAATTAATCAGTACGGTCTATTCAGGAAAAAGAAACTTCTAAACGGAGGGGCCGAGGGAAGAAATTAAATTTCATTCTATTCGGAAAGTCAGGAGAGTTGATTAGCATAATACAAGTCAAGATGAGAACGAACGTCTCACCTGACGCCCGCAAATCGGTCAGTATTCGCGCTGTGGGCCTTACGACAGATTAATATGGATATGCCTTTTATATACTACCTACAGTAGGCAAACTAGAAGACGGGTCACCTGATGGTAAGCGATCACCGACGCCTATGGACAGTTGCAACACCAGGGGGATTGCCAATGCGTTGCCAGCCTTGAAGGACTCTACTTACGCCTCATTTGAAGAAACCCATTTCAAATTGCTCTGGAAATACTTCAGAAGAAAGCTCGCTCCAAATTTTGTATGTAGGTACACACTTGCATGCCTATATTATGCTGTCTTAGTTAA
Source organism: Choaspes benjaminii (assembly GCA_018248235.1). NCBI lineage: Eukaryota > Metazoa > Arthropoda > Insecta > Lepidoptera > Hesperiidae > Choaspes > Choaspes benjaminii. The sequence goes on from DWIE01001669.1 coordinate 2,215, forward strand.
GGGGTTAGAATTCCATTGATTTTTGTAATTTGTGTTAAACCAAATTATACTCAATATTGTTATTATTATTTATTACTCTGCCATACATTCAGATTGATATAAATGTGGATTTTTTGGTTCCGTATAGAAATAAACGTTATCATTTTCACTGTAATGTTTATAGCATATGTACCTACTTACATGTGTAAGCACGCATGATATCAATATACCAACCACAATATAAATAAAAGTGTAAAAATTTAATATTCATAATAAATTAAATATTCACATTTGTAATAATAAATTGACACTGAAGAGAAGAAATTGGAAAATACATAGTAATTTATACAAAACATATTCAGCTTTATATTTTTAAATCTAACTGAGCGTGGGAGGTTATTGGTTAAAAAGTAAAAGTTAAGAGTATTGACACGTTTTTATAACGGTTTAATTACTAGACCAAATTAAAAATATTTTATTATACTCTAAAATTAAAACTATGAATATTTATAAAGAGCACAGAAAGAAAATAGCAGTGGTGTGGTTACTTTCACCGATGTGGAGAGATACGGGAATTGAAATAATGTTTGCTGACGAAAGTTTTAATGACTATCTATTATGATGAGTAAAATAGTTATTACAACAAAAAAATACATAATTCACGCCTGTATTTACCCAAAAGTGTAGGCAGAGGTGCACGGCAACCACATTTCGCCAGTTTTGTTTAGGTCCCATGTGGTGGCGAGCCTATTGCCAATTATTACTAATACTAGCGCTAAAATAACTGTTGAACAACGTTGTGTCCATATCGTAGGTACTTAAAACTGTAAATTTCATTTAAAATGACCATCGATCATAGTCGGCGTCGCAACGTACTAAAGCATGACTTTAAGAAATTTTAATGAAGCCGATTAACTATAACAAAATTAACGAACAAGAACATGAATTTCAATTCACAAATCATATTTTTTAACATATTTGTATAGCTATAACCTGATAGCTGAAAATTAGATATCTATAATGAAATGTTTTTGTTTGAGTACACAGAAATTTATCTAATAATTAGCTTTTTGTTAAGGCACAATTGAAATTTATGAATAATTGTATAATTTGTATTAACATCATTTATCATTTAACAGGCATGAAAATAGGTTTCTTGAAACCCCTCATATAAGATTGTACATTTGGGTCAATGTTTAATGATATATTTTGAATGCTTCCGCATCCACTTTACAGCTCCGCAGAAAGGGCTTTAATGTTCCGTCATATTTAATTGAATTTTGAAGACCGACTTTCATATTCAATACCTTATTGTCAAAGTAATTCGTTAAAACTTGCGATTTAGTTTCAAAAGGCGGAATTGAATGGAGCACTGAAGGAATAGGAATCCGAGTTCCACTCTGAAAATTTTAATGAGAATTTCGTATCTCATTGCTTTGGAAACAGTAGGAGAGGGCGGCGATCACCCGCGTCAATTCATTCCCTCGCACCTAAAGTTTCCAACGTTTTACTGAACATTTTCCCCGGGCATCTTATTTGTCTGTGTGTCGGGCCAAAATTAAAACATTATGTCTTAAACTTTGGCCGTTCTGGAGTTTGGACGGCGGTCCAGATTGGAATTATTACCTGTTCGCGCCGGACGAGGAGCCGCGATAACGCTAAAACTCTACGATTTATTTCGGTGACCAGCTGTCGTCAACAATTACCATGACAAATTACGCCACCGTGAAGCCCGAATCTGCGCTGAAATATCTTACCGCTGCATAAATTGCGTCTACTTTCCTATTTGGAAAGGTTGGGTTTTACGACAATTGTTTTTCAATTCATTTTGTTCTCGTAAATGAAATTGCGAGTCGATTGAGTTTTGTTTTGGGAGAGTTATATTTTGAAAGGCTTATGCAGAACGCATGAAGCCATGTAAAATAATATTGTAATAAAATTTATGATGAGTCGATATACAAGTACCTATAAATTATTAGTTTGGTCTAGTCCAGTTAGTTTGAAATCACAAGGAGCTATCAATCTTATCAATATCAATTTATCTTTTATTATATTATAATATATTTTTTTATTTTATATATTCTAGTAATATTATACTTAAAACGTACATAAACTTGTCAGTGTTACCTTCATTCAGTGTGACTATGAAATAAGGTAACTCAAGTTTTATTAAGCCCAGCTCTACGTAAATGTGATTTCGCGTCTCCGTGTGTTTGTTTTTCAAGTCATTTGCATGGCATTGTACTCGTATGACGGGCAACGCGTACATTATTTGACCGACAACCGGTTTGAAGATTTATCTCGTCGAAACGAACAAAGATTTATCTAGATCAGTGACCGTAGAGGATATTTTTGCACTTTGTTTTTGTTATGTAACATCTTTTGTTTTGTTGTTATCAAAAGTTAACCTTGTTGTATTTCATTGATAAATAAAGTGATTGCCGTGATGTCATGCTTGCAGATCAAATATATGAGGAAGCTAAGTTGTTGTGTCACGACCGCTAAAATAAAGGCATTACCTAATGCTGCGCGTGCGTTGCCCGCGTGACGCGCTCTCACGCTTTATATGCCTGGCTTCGCTTTTTGAATCTTGTTTTGTAAATATTGTACTTGACTGGTCACCGAAACTTTAATGTGCTGTCTGCTTTGTCACGGAACACTTCGCTCCATTTCAAAGCGCTCCAGTTGATTGCGGCAAAAAATTAAGAATAACAATTATTTAATTAGCTAGCCATCCGGTCAATGTCAGCTGATTGATCGCTGTGTACGCTTTTTTGTTGGCAAGTTGCTTGTTGGCGAGCTTCAATAAAAGGTTATTAGAGCGTGATCTAGATATTTACCTATTTCGATTACGCACCCGTTTATTGGTATTTAATAATTGTATCAAAAGAGCTATTCAATTCTTATTTAAACATAACTTTTTTCAGTTCACCAAGTCTTTGTAATACTTACTAATATAAATATAATAAAATCGTTGACTTTTATTTTTAAAAGGTAAGAGAAAATACTGTGTTATTTAATAGTATAATAGCTACCAGCCAAGCCGGTTATTCTCTATTATAACAGGTAGTGAGAAATAATGATAAATGTAATAGTTACATACTTGGACATAAAAAAGTGGAGATCAAAGTTACGCTAACTGAAATAAAAATAGCCGCGTATTACTCTCGCCCATAATAGATGTAATTTATTGGAGAAATATAAATCACGGTGATATAATGTGGAATGTGACAGTAATTTATTTCTGGGTTGAGCGTAAGAACATAAGGAAGTGGTCACACATCTCACTTTGCAGTTGCATTCGATCGCCGATTATGGAAGTACACTGATGCAAATTTGCTGTCGTGTCTCATAGAATGTATGTAAAAATATAATATATAAATGCTATTATGCTATTTGTACTGTTTAAAATTCTGCTGTATTTCTGCTGTGAAAGTCTGGGTGTGAGAGCCTGGAAGGAGATCAAGCGACTCAGCCCTCAGGAGTAGGAACGCATTTCGATTAGGACGATGAGTCTATTTACAGTCGGTTACACGCGGCGAAATACATGCGCGTTTGCTACTCTTATTTTCATTAAAAAGGAAAAGCTAATTTAAAAAAAAACGAAAAAAACAAAAGTTTTATACAGTCAATGTTTGCAGTGAGATGTGTGGCGCTATTGTAAAGTCTATTAAAGTAATACAGGTTTATCTTTCGCTACATACAAAGTTTACATTTACATCATAATAACTTCAAATAACGTTGGGTTACGACGTTTTTCCCATCCCGTGAGAAACAAGTTATGATACGACAAAATTCTGTGAAATAATAAATTGTATACGAAAAACTTACCCTACAAGTTTGACCAGAGTGAAATAAATGTACGATAAGATAAAATAGCATTAAAAATTTTCTGACCTCTCAACTGAAATGCGATGAAGTTATCGTTAATTAATACAAGTCGCCACTAAAGTAACTTTACACGAATAATTTTCCATTTAATCTATACTTATGTGATTAAACTTTCTCTCATACATGTTAAGTACATAATTGGTTGTTTCATACATAAAATATACATTTTATTTTTAGTATGTGTATTTTATTGTTCATGTTTGTGGATAATAAACTTTTGATCTGCTTTGCATTTAAAGATAAAAACACACAATGCCTATACAAAATGATTATACACATTATGGCATCACGGCCTTTGAACATGCAAACATTACAGCACAACCTCTTGAAGTACAGACGGAAAAACAACGAAAACATAACCGTCAGGTTTAACGACGAATACATAAAAAAAATTATGTTGTATGCATTAATATTTTGTTACAAAGCAGTTTTTCGAACAAGAACGGACAAGAAGAAATCTATAACAGTATAACAGTTTTTTTATAATAATTTAGAAAAAAAATGACACGCGTACAATTTTTTTTTTCTAATTATTACTATGTCGGAAAAAATCAATAATTTCGCTAGCGTCGTCTATCAATTTTTTTTGATTAAAAAAGTGCGGATTATAAAAAAAACTGCTCACGCCATATATTGAATATAACACTAGCATTATTGCTATTCATTTCTGTACTCGCTACCAGATGGCGTTAAATAAAAATTACGACCGAAGCTCGTTCACCCACTAGAATATTATTCTCACTTGTGATCCGCACTTGGAAAATTATCTACATAAGTTTGCATTAATACATTAGAATTCTAGATCTGAAGGAAAACGCTGTAATATATTTCAAGATCTAGAAAATGCTGTTTTATTACATAGAATCAATTTACTGTAATTATAATCTAGTAATTACAGATATATAATGTTAAGGACAATTGTACTAAGAGCTAACACAACTGTAACTTCATCTTGAGGCATAAATATTTGAACACTTACTTGTATGTACTGACTTTGTATGAACTGTGGAACAATCAATTTTCGATAGCCACTCGTCCTGTGAGAACAACAAGAAACCATTTACTGTCAGACAGTAAAATGTTTTAGGGATGGTAGAACGTGAATATGTTCGATTGGGTCGGTACCACCGTCACACCGACGTGCCGTGAAACTGTAGTGTTCGCACTACTTGTGTTTCGGTGTATGGGTGTGATAGCCAGCATACGCATAATACGAGGCGTTTGATCTGTCCTCAAGGGTGGCATCGTATCTGTGGTTACAGATGTCCTGGGCTGCAGTAACTACTTACCAGCAGGTAGGCTGCAAGCTCGTGTGCTACTTCATAACATAAAAAAAACAATAAATGCCGCAGACGGTGATGAGTCGGCTTACGATAGATGAGGTCACGGGTTCGGTTCCCGCGGCGAAAAAAAAACATGATAGACTGGGTCTGTACCACCGACACAACTATTAATGCAGTGAAGCAGTAGTGATTGCACTACTTGTGTCACGGTGTAAGGTTGTCATAGCCAGCATTTACAGAATACCAGGCGTTCGATTTATTTTTATTAAAAACAATAGATAATATTGTGATTATATCTTTAGACAGCAGAATGTATAGTATACTGACTGGTCAGAAATTGACCCTGTGCAAAACAAGCCTAAGTGATATAACTGGCCTTATGCGGAAGAGGTCACATATCTCCTAATGTCGTAATAGTTGTTACACTCCCGCAAGTCACAAGTGGGCTTTCACGTGCACGTAGGTTGCATTTGTCGTGTAAACGTGCTGTAACACTCTATTTACGTAGCTGCTTATAAGCGGGAAAATATACGAAGAAATTATAGGCCAAGAACTGGTGAAGATTTCGATGCAGGGTTTTACGATATGTACAAAGTGCATACGGTGAACAAAGATAATCTCATTCTCCAGACTACATTGTAAATTTAGTTGAAATGTAATATGAATGTTTGTCTTTTTTCTTATTGTTTATTCGGTCAAGAGCAATCAATTCACACAGCTTTTGTAATAAAACAAAACAATGACTAATTAAAATCTGTGATAATAATATGGATGCCCTGTGCCCTGAATATGGATATATATATAACATTTACTTTACTAATTTTGTTTAAAAAATATTTATTTAAAAAATCGTAACTATATACTTATATGTTACAGGTGACATTTTCAAGACAACCTCCTAAACTATAAGGTGAACCACACCTTAGATGGAATCCTGCGATTTGCGGAAGAGTGAAGAAAGCAGTCAGACCCGTTGTCGTAAACCTCATATAGGAGAGAGTTTAATCGTGCCAGTTGACTATATTCACATAATAATGTTATGATACGTCTTTATTGATATGCGGCTATAACTGTAATTGAAATTTTGAGCTATGGACGTATACTATCATTAAGTTTCTCATTTCAGGTAGCAATTTTGTCAATTGAGACGTGGGTGATCATTGAAATTCCTCAACGGCAATAGTGCGTAATTTATTTTGTAACTTGTAATCATCTCCAATTTCTGTTTTGGTGTTATTAGTTTATATATATATTAACGAATAAAAAACGAAGTAAACGATATGGGTAATTTTTTATACAAATTATATTATTTTTAATATTTTTATATTATTATGTTAATATATCTTTTAATATTCCTTAATACGACATATGCGTGAAAATATTTAAAATTATAAAACTCAAAACAAGAGACGCACGACTCGAATTCTCCGTAAAAAATAAAACAACGCTACGTCCCGTAGCAAAAAGCTGCGCGTACGTAGCGCGTGCGTTGAACTCTTCTATAAGAGAGATCTAGATCGATTCGTCCCACTGTGCAAGGTTTAGTGCGGTGCCTTACGCAAGTGTCATTGCCGTGATTTGCATCAGAACTTGAAGTAATCGTTGCCGCAATTATTGTATAATGGCTAGGAAAAAATATTCTCTGACTTGAAAACACTGTCATTGAGCTTCCTATACACAAGGCTTTGACGGTTAATAGATGCAATCATCATTAAGCCCGTGAACCACAACGTTGACAAGCATCCGTTTAAAGGATGTTCATGAGAATTTAGGTCAAGGAACACATAATATACACACATAACTTGTCGTTAAATTACGTCTTTAACCTACCATAGAAACGAGATATTCGTTTTGTCTGTTTCATAGAAATGACAAATAACTGTACGAAGTAATATCTCATATCTATAATTTATGTATATTGTATTACAATGATGTTGTTTAAAATTACAAAGGTTGAAGTAAAATAAATTGAAAGGCTTACGGCATTTAATTTTGATTATATCTATTTATGTAATTAACAAATTATTTACGCTTTCTTCAAATGGTTTTGGAATGGCTAGATTAGATACGTTAACTCTAAATGAGTCGAACAAGCAAAATTATAATATTTGAATGTGTTATAACTATCAAAAATTAACATAGAATATCTTTTTACAAACTATGTTTTATCTTCTTTTTGATGTTCATGCAATAATAATAATTATGAAAATGATAAAATATGTTAGCTGGCACTTTTTCTCTACAAATTTTTGTGAAGTTCACGTGTCTTCAATAAATCTTTCCTGAAGATCTACTCGAATTTTAATTCATGTTTTATCAAGAACTTTATTTAAGAACACATTATTTAGGATCATATTTACTTATATTTTAATATAATATTATTATGTCTTTGTAGAAATGGTGTTCCACGTCGATCGATGTCATTAAAATGGCAACCAATTGAAAATCTCTTGACACGGTGGCCACACGCGCGGCGTCTCTAGTCCGTTTAACTTCATTAGTTTATAATATAGGTAACAAAAATTATGGAGTTCTTTTTAATTGTCTTTTCACTGCTTATCATTAAGGAAATCAAATTATTTATTAATAGTTTACTTACTTCATTAATACAAATTAATGTATAAACTTAACATCGTAAAACATCTCGTAAGTTTAAAAAAACAAATATCATGGTTTTATGCAGTGAGAGTAGTGCAGGTGGCTTCTTGGATAAAAAAAAAATAAAAAAATAAAATGTCTTTATTTTCACACCACAAACCACAAGAGAGAGAAAAAAAGACAACAAAATAACAATTGGCATATCATGCGAAAGTGAGTGAGTGATTTGTGGGAGCTGGTGCCTGTGCTAGGTGAAAAACCTGTGTTACAGGTCACCAGGCCCCCACCTCTTTCTAACAATATTACTTATGATATG
>DWIE01001670.1:0-10280 GCA_018248235.1 Choaspes benjaminii
GTTATTGTTGTTGTTCATAATAATAATAACAAGTAAATCAAACTGTTTAAATTAAAAGATAAATATGAATGTGCTATGGAAACAATTTATCACAAATTGCTTTATGTTTTGTATCACATATTATGAAACCTAATATTTCCAAAACTTATTTTTGGGATTATATCATACTTCAGTTTATGTTTGTAACTCTATACCCAAATAACGAAGACCTTACTGGTGTTACCCTCCCACATAAGTATTTATACATTTCTAATTTAAATTGTAACCTTATTTGTACCATTCCAATACTTTGTGAATCCAGTGTTATACAACGTAATTTCTAAAAATTCAAAATATTCGACAATTGTTTCCACTAGACATTTAATCAAAGTACTTAACCCTGAACGGGTTTATTAATCTGCGCTGCTTAATAAAGACCTATTCAAGACAAATTAGAAATTCTATTCGCAAAATTTGCATGAGAATTTATTGCTTCTTTTGAATCATACACTCTTGTGAGGCTGGTCTGTTCGTCTTTTCTCAGGCTATGTTAGATCTCTAAAAATACCTAATACGATTTTCAATTTGCGATAAATTTGGAAGGTATAAAATATCAGAAGTTTCTACCGCGGACCCTCATACATATTGTCCAAGATACATCTTTCTGCCAATACATCACGGCGGGGGCGGACGCTATCAACAAATGTCCAGATACATATAAATCCTGTCGACGTCTTTAATTCAACCGCACCGAAAAGGGCAGAAAATCAAGAATTTTATATCGACATGGATTAAGATATGCCATTTGTTTTTCATACCGTGACGGTGAGGGTTTCGAGAGGCGATATCTAGTAATTGAATGTCCTGCCAGTATTTTCTATGCCTTAAGATTCCTAATGTTTATTTTTATCTTTATTTTTTGGATAAAAAAGGAAACGTCAAGGAAAAGGCAAGTACCCAAGTTTTCGCCATTTCCTTTAGCTAATTCTGCGTAAATACAATTACTTGTCGTACCTAGTTGTTAAATGTAAGTACAGGGATGGCGGTGTGTTAAATTAGAGGTTGACATTTCAAAGCCCCTACGCTAAATTATGAGGTCAATTCGAACAATCGGAGCAACTATTCACGGAGAACCACCGGCAGATATAAATGAGGCTACTGGTCCACTGCTATCGCAGGAAGACACTCGTGGTTTCGAGAGCTCGCTAATCCGGCCCAAGGGACAGATTTCTTCTAATGCAGGAAATTGGTTTGCTAAAATAAATTTTATTTACACGCATACGCGAAGAAAAATACATCATTCTTTTGTATAAAATCAGTAAAAAGAACTCACTTATTACATTCGGAAGGAATCACAAGAGATTTTTTTTAGATTAGGTAAACTTTATTTTTATTTTTTCTGATAAAGTAGCACACGAGCTTGCAGTCTACCTGATGGTAAGTAGCAACTATAGCCCACGACATCTGTATCTACAGATGCGGTGCTATTACTGGGGACATAGATCAAACGCTTCGTGTTCTACGTCTGCTAGCTATCACAGACTTACACCGAATTACAAGTAGTGCGACACTATTGTTTCACGGCAAACACTAGTGACGGTGGTACCGAACCAGTCAAACATATTCATACCCTTAAACTATTAGTACTATGTATCATTAGACTCTATCATCGAATTGAAAAGATCAGAAGGTTATGTTACTCTTAGATCCAGATTCAAGAATTTAAATTGACGATTGAAATTTACCTTCTAACACAACAACAGCTATCAGAGGCTACATGATTTAGAGCAGATCAATCATTGTTTCCATTGTTACAAGTGCAGTTCGTGTCAGAAATGCTAGAGGTCGCACGGAAACATGTAAAAGTTCTCATATACTCGTATGCCTTTGAGCGTCAGTAGGGCTGTTCTAGATACACTTTACAGATTTATATAGAAGTAGAGATTAATGAACAGATAAAGTGAAAAGAGTTATATTACTTTTACTTTCTTCTACTCTTATTTGTCAAGCGATTTTTCATTTATTATTTTTTTTAGAATCGCCACAATTCTACAGTAAAAATGGGCAAATCTATTTGTTAGTTTAATGCGCTGCAATTTTCATAACTACATTTTATGTAACACATAAAAGCAGTCAAAAATATGATTTTAAGAAGATTCGCCTTGAAAATAGCGAATAAATTGTATTTATTTATTTATTTATGTTACATTTATTTTATAATGTTGCAATATTTCCTTATTCAGTTGACACATCCCTAGTTTCTCCGAATAGAATTAGGTTAACGGCAAAATAATGCAGTAGAGAACGTCAAGTTGGATTACAGTTTTGCATGTGACTATACTTTTGTTCATACGAGTATAAATTGCGGAACAAGTTCGTAGTTCGTTCATTACCACATGACTGAGATTTAATTTAACTTATGCATGAAATATGAAGGGAATTATTCCGACGAGAGGATGGGAATTAATTCATTTTTAAAATTAATTAAGACGTGGGAATAATATTTTCATTTTCTTAACTTTATATTTTAAAATAAATAATACTATTAAAATAAATGTTTTCGAGTTATAAACGAATAGAAATTCCTAGTCGGCAGTATTATAATTTTTTACATATGTAAAAAAATTACGCTTGCAAAGTCTTGAGTCATTTTTTATTTTAATTTATACTGTAAGTTTTATAAGTGAATACTATAATAAGTATGGCACTGTATACTGGATTACAGTATTAAGAACACTGGCTTGAGGACTCGACCAAATGTGATGGTCATATGGACATAAGTTACAACACAATGAAATTATTGATAACATTACATACGAAGAACATAATAGTATATTGATACTAGCCAAGGATAAAGCCAGATTTCTATGACTAGTGTATTGAAAAAATAACTATATTCAGAGCGGCTGCTGGTATATGAATTAACTAAATTTCAGACACGAGTGGGTACGCGGCGACATTATTAAATAAGTTCGACGCGACGTCGACCCACTGTTTGAATGTGCTGGTGGACCGCGATATTTCCATGCAGCATGAATAATACATGAGCATTCGAGATCACTAATGACACCTATTACTTTTATTCCCCGATCCGGACTCGACAATTTCTTTCGCGTATTCCGTGATTTCACTCTCGGGAAGTTTTGTTATTGTTGTGTTACGAAGTATCAAAGCCATTTAGCTGGCTTGTTGACGTTTTGTGTAAAATGATCTAGCTTTATAGAATACATTTTTATCACTTGCTTTATTTCGTGACATTTGTTATCATTGATAATGGCGTGATCTATAAATTTTAATTGTATGTATTATACAAATTGGGAATGTTAGGAAGTATGGGAAAGTTACTCTATAATCTATAGGAAATAGTGAAAATAAAAACATTCGGGTAGAAAAGTTATATATTAAATCCATTGAAACCTTGAAAGGTCCGCTGAATGCTTGAGTAACGTCGTGTTACAAATTTAGCGCGAATTTATTTCCTTTCGAGTCGGATCCAAATCAAACTTTTCACTTTGCGCCGAAAAATAAATTGCCTGTGACTTTGCAACTACCATTTTTTCTTATGAGATTTCTTTGAGGTGGTCATTCAAGTTGGTATGCTTCAGTGGTTGTGCGGATTTCCAGTACTTATAAAGAATTTCCTCAAAGAAAGCCGCACTATATTGGAATAATCACGAGAATTTAACGCATTATATTCCATTTACTAAGATAATATAGAAAACACACTATTCAAATTGTATAAAAAATCTAATATTTAATTATTATTTTTTGTGTTATACTTATATTTGGAAATAATCTCAAGACAACGAAGCGAAGTGTGACCATTTGTCAGTTTTGTTACCAAAGTAAAATCCTTCATCCTTAACAAATCTAGAATAAACAGTACCAAGCTTATTCCACGAAAATTGTACGGCTATAATCACGTTACTCTTGGCATATGTAGCAATATTTTGCCTTTATGAGAAAAGCCTCAAATCTCATGTTACATTTACGTTGGTCGCTGAGTTTATTAAATCCACGTTTATTAATAAAAGTCGGTACATTTAACAACTAGGTACTTTACTTCTACTTAAGTTGATTAAGTAGTTATTAAGTTAAGTTATCTACTCGTCATTTGTAACGAGCGCATTGCCCACGGTTTTGATCGCCTTATATAAACTTTCCTCTCCTTTTCACCACCTTAGGGATTGAGTTCTCAAAAATCATTCCTCAGTGCTCACCTAAAGTCTAACATAACACCCAATTCAAAGTATCACGATCCTAGCGTTAGTAGGTTGAGCTATGCATTGATATGTCAGTCAGTTATCCTTCTAAATATAATATAAGTAGATAGAAACAGAGAGGCGATAGATTTAGTCCATTAAATTAAAGCCTTTGCCGTTATGGAAAACTTCACAGGCTAGGACCCAACATGAAACCTGATATTTCAGTTCAATTATTTTTCGATTATCACCACACGCGCAGAGAATATCAGGTTTCGCATTAATTGCGCCAGTAATAGCCGAATCGTGTCCTGAGTGCCTTGGACTGGACGAAATTGGGCATGAAAATAATGTTTTGTAGAGCTATTAGACAATCGATTACAAATGTGTTTTATAAAATTTTATAAAACCATGTAGATTACTCATCATCATCATCATTGAAATGAAATAATAAATATAATAAAACAATGACAAATTAATTGAATTCCAATGAATTGTGTTGATATTATACAATAATTGAATATATAATTATGATTAAAAGTATTTTTATATTTGTCATCATTTATTAAAAGCCAATTAAATACGACTCTGTAAAATAATTATAAATGAATTAAATAAATAAAATTTAATTCCAATAAACTGTGTTGATACAATAATTGAATACATAATAATAGTTAAGTGTATTTTATTATTTATCTGCAGACAAAACAACAAACTTTATCTATAACTTTTAGCACAAAAAAGAGCCGCATCGCTCATTCTTCTCGACGTTTAAGCCATTTTCAGCTAAGAACTACATTTGATTAATGATCTTTCTCAATTTCGCTCTAGCATTATTAATACAATGTAGGTTTGAAACACCCATCCATTTTTCAAGCTAACGTGATTTATGAAATAATATTACTGAAAAATATATTAGTTTCACGAACTCAGAAGCCATTAAAAGCCGATGTAAGTTTAACATCCAAGTTCATACATTCGCCCAACAGTTCTGAAATAGTTAGACAGCGTTATAGCTCTTCAAAGGAACTGCAAGCTCTTGCAAATTAATTGCACGAGCAAACGTTTTGACCTTACCGTAAGCTCTTAGAACTCACGCGTCAAATTTAACTTTAAGCAAATGTCTTTCATGAATTATAGCAATTTAGGATTTAATTCATTTATATGACAAAATTTTAGTTACTTAATAGGGGTACAAGATTACAAGGACTCGTCTAAATGATGTACCAACGATTTAAAAAATATGTAACTCACGCCTGTATGTACTCGAAGGTATGGGCAGAGGTGAACATCGCCTATCATTAGTCAGTTATGTTTAAGATCCATGTAATAACTTATTGTCATTTACCGGATATTTATACAAACCCAGGGCTACTATAGATTTTTTTCTCACTGAAAAATCCAGGAACACTCGTATATCCCAAGATTTTTTCATCGGTTTGCGACCACTAAGCAACCGAGGCAGTTGAAATAAAAGAGTACAAATTAACAAGGAGAGTAATTATATTATAATAGATAGAAGAAGGCATACATATTTTACAATTGTTAGTCTTGCTTTTAAAAAAAATCCAGTGAATTAACAAATGACCCAACCTTATTTCCTGGTATCATCTATATAATAAACCGGTGCTAAATTAATTGCTAGGCCAAAGTAAAACTTGCTCTCTAATTAGCTGTAGTATGACCTCGGTAGCGCTGTACTCGTACTCCCGAGTCACGTTTGGCTAAGAAGTAAGAACTAACTTTGATTAATTACTATTCTGGAACCTGCTTCGAACATATTGTTGAAGGTATCATTAATATAAATTACAAGCTTTACATGCTCATACCTAGTTACGAATGGTAGAACTATCGAGTTACGAGTGAGGCTGCACTGCAGTTTCAGAATTAGTTATGCCATGAGGCAGCAAAGCTCGCATTTTACCTGTGTATGCTAACTCGCATATGCGAACACAAAAAAACGTTCGTTAGCTGATGCTATAACGCGGTCAATAACAGATCTCATAGGCTGCTAGTATGTTTGTGTACTCGTAATATTAAGACTTACAGATTGCGCTCTGTAAAACTGAGATCTAACAATTTTAAAATAATAACCAAAGCCATTTTTTTATTCTATTCAAATCCATACGTGAATACATATACATTATCGCTGCAATTATTAATATTAATGATTAATATAAATATAAACATAGGTTAAATGCTGCTCAGTAAATTTTTCACTACTTTAAAGTAATAACAATATGTCTTTAAATTTTGAAGTTGATGCCTCGATCTTTAAAAACTTAAATAAAGTCAAGTCAAACTTCTCAGCTACAAAGTCAATAAATACCACATCGTTTAATGGTAGAAAGAAAATTTAGCTATAAAGAAGTTTAAGTATAGAGATCCAAGAAACCTAACCTTTATGTATTAGAAAAATATCCTCTAAGTAACTTGTCCACAAATGTAATAAAACTGACACAAGACTTTTAGCTGTCTATATAAAAACTTCATTTCCAACGTAATTAAAGCTATTCAGAATACGAGAGTAACGAAGGAGGTAAAGAGAACCTTATAACGGACGATGAATAAAACATGTAAACGTGAGCTCGCCCATAAACTATATTCAAACTGACGCAAGTAAAAAAGTGTTGCCATATCATAATTTAAATTAAAATAAATTATAACATTGTATGTAAAAGATAAGTTTATTTAGAGCTTTCTTTATACCTTTGTCGGTTATGCGCTGTTTTATTGCGCTGAACTTGGGAGTCTTAAGAATTTTTCTTTTTAATTAAAAAAAAACAAACATTTTTCTACAAAAATATTTCGATGTTGTTTTAAATACGATACAAGTGACCATTGGTATCTGTTGCGTGCCATTAATCGGGACAAAGAAATATGATGAAGCTGAGAAATTTGGAAACTCTCCGCAAACTATGGGCAAGTCGCGAAGACATTGTTACTAAGTAAGCAGCTCTTGACAAGCAAACTTGGTTGTAACACAAAAGCCGTTATCATACTCTGAGTTGAATTCATCATACTTACACTTTTCAAAAGAGAGATACGTATAAACATGGAATCGAAAAACGTTAAATAAAATCCCGGAAATAAACATTACATTGCATGGCAAAGAAAAATATAACCAAATCTTACTGGTAAAATAGAAACCGGTCCCAATGAAACCAAGCACGTGATGACCTATTTATTGCCGACACGAAAGAATCACGTACGTGCGTCCCTCGCTTAACAGGGTATATGTGAATCGCACACGAACTAGTACCATAAATATATTTTTTTTAATTACACTTTTTTTTAAATTTTTGTACCACACTCAATGGAGAACACTAGCATGCCAGTAACGCTGATATATTAATGTACTGTGTTATTTCTGTATCCTTTTTTTCTCAAGTTAATAATTTATTATTTATTTGCAATTCTCTGGTCAAATCGAATGCATCCACCGAATTTATTGTCTCCTCCGACCGCAGCTCTGAAAAAAAATTAAACTTTACAACAAAGCTGTAATTGTTTTTTGCGTAGATTGGATTGTTAGGTGTCCGAAGTATTATAATCATATTTATTTGTATAAAATAATTCATTTAGAAAGGATATAGGAGTTGCTATATGTCAATTATGTTAGAGCTAGTATGTAAATATACCAACTACAGAAAATTTTAAGGTATTTTTTCTTTACACGCCAAACAATGTAATAAAAAAAATCTGTAACTGTAACGTGAAACATTGTACGAGAATATTAGTGGGACGGCACTTTACTTTGAAATTTTCTGTCGATTATTTTGCTAAATTATTCAGAACAAGAAAACACAGAAAATATGTTTGTAATTTTATTCGCGGTGCCTTTTTGCCGTATTTCGTCGTCACGGGTTAGCGCGAATGAATCGTAATGTGGGCGGTCGTGGCTCATTGAGTCCATAAATTTATTTGAGGGCAAAGAATTGTAAAAAGGTGGGAATTTTTCTTCGCGTATTGAATAAGCAAGGTTTCAGACAATATAATGGGTAGTATTATAGATAGCTTATGAAGAGTTGCTCAAAGGCGAGGTCGTAGTTTTTCACGCTGATAGGAAATCATTAGGTCAGTTTTGATGTAAATTAGAGTAGCCAACTGGTATGCAGCTCACCTAGTGTTACGTCACCACTTCAGCCCATGACGGTCATACATGATTTTAAACAGACTCATCGTTCTGTTTAATTTCATAAGTCGTTGTCAAGGCACGTTGCTACATCTGGAGGCTAGTTGGTCGCCTAATGTATCCTGTGTATGCCATCTCCTACGTCCTCCAAGTCCAAACGCAGCTTCTAATTTCTTCAGCAAAAAAGTTGATGGTACTCACATAAACGAACATGAATATGTACCCGTCGTATAGAGAATTGTAACATGTTACAAAGATGTTCAGCTAAAAATATACAATAAAACGAAATAAAATAGACGGTTTGTTTAATTTTATTTGTTATGTAGAAACATAATTTAACAATACGAATATATTCCCGCATTTTATTATCACAGGTTAGCGCGAATTAATCGTAATGTGGTCGCGTCGAGTTCTGACTCTGCTCATCGAGGTTATAAATTTGTTCGTGAGGTCGATCAGTAAAGTAATAGTATTATATTTTTTTTATATAAGTTTTTTTTTAATATTACGAAGTAGCACACGGGCTTGCAATCTACCTGCTGGTAAGTAGCTACTGCTGCCCATGACATCTGTGATCACAGATACGGTGCTACTCTTGAGGACATAGATCAAACGACTCGTATTCTGCGTATGCCGGCTATTACACCCTTACACCGAATCACAAGTAGTGCGAACACTACTGTTTTACGGCACAAATAGGTGTGACGGTGGTACCGATCCAGTCGAACATATTCATGTTCTACTACCCGCGAGGTTATTTCAGACAAGAAACGAATTAGAAAAGTTGGTCTCGCCGCGGGAATCGAACCCGTGAAGGGCCGCCTACGCCACAGAGGTCGTCAAGTTATAAGAGTTAAAAGGAAAGTATACTGTATAAAATATTATTAATGTTCTTTATTATGCATTAATATTGTATTATAATAATAAAAAAAAACGTAAGTTCGGGTTTGCCACGCTTGAATCTATTTTAATGCATATTTTTCGTCATTCATGCACATTCGGAAAAAGGTGTGAATAGTGAATACCTTTACATACATGAATGAAGTATTCGCTATTGAATAAAAAAGGAAGTTATATCAGAATTCAAACGCATACATAATCAACACATGAAATCGCACGTCGTTCTGTTCGCAGTATTTTATCGTCATGGGTTAAGGCGAATGAATCTCAATGTGGGCGACATTCATTGAGCTCATGAATGTATTTGAAGCCGCAAAAACGGAGAACGTGTAAAAGTGTAGCCAATAATGTTATCAAGACTCGAAGGACACGAAATGAGGAAAATATTTATCAAAGTTAAGCAACTGGGATTATTACTCTGTCTATACTTATTTGTGCCGTGATTGGATGGTTCGCGTTACTTGATTCGATGTGAAGATCTGATAGCTAGCATATGCAGGACACGAGGCGTTCGGTCTTTGTCTAAAAGTAGCCTTGCAGTATCCGCTTATCATCATATACACATCTAGTCAATATCATCTGACATAAAAATCGATCAGTACGTTATTTTCATATTTAGCGTTAACGGTTTCTGGATAATTTATCGGTTTTATTTAGTTTCTTAGCCAGGAGTTTGGAAATGAGCCCGTTATATGGCAATAGGTTCGCTTGTTCTTACATTGAGACGTAAACATAACAGGCGAAACGTGGGTCATGTTCATCTCTGCGTACACCCTCAGGTAAATACAAGCATGAAATTATTTAATATTAGTACACTATTCTCTCTGTCGTTAGGCTAATATAAGTCCGCATAAAGTCCATTTTCATACATGATTTTACACTGACGAAGAAGCAACACATCGCTGAATAATATTACTTTATATAAGTCATTACAGAAATAACTCATGCAATAATCTTTTCGTGTTACTCGGAACAAAAATTGATATTCCAGTACGCGCCTTAAAATTCTGATGAATATTTATAACGTGCTGCGTATTGCCAGAGCTAACTTTATCAATTAATTT
>DWIE01001671.1:0-10278 GCA_018248235.1 Choaspes benjaminii
ACGCACTCAGCCAATATAATTAATCAAAAATTTCGTAGCCTTATTTTCAAGGACCACTGAGCTGATTTTCTGAAACATCTTATTTGGCGCGTTCATACAACAGCTAAATATTACATATAAAATTACTTAGACTTGCTCGTTAATATTTTCAGTTGGTTCGCATATTTTTTTCTATTTATTTATATCTGCATTGAGTATTATGAAGTACCCATTTGACTTTTTAATATAATTCATAATATCTGTACCAAAAATATTATACGTAATTTGTTTTCATTTGGGTTCAAAGATGGCCTGAACGCAACTTTAACATCTGCATGTTGGTAAACGATCGATTTTTTCTGTCATGTTGGTGAGAAGTCGGCTCATTCGACCAATGGATACAAATTTCAGCCTTTCTTCAAAAGAAAAGAATATGGCCGACATTTTGATATTGCTGTCATGAAGATTTCCCAGTGACAAATTCTAACTTTGTAGTTCTTCATGCACGGTTTTATGTTCCAATAACGTTTTATTTTTTTAATTGCATAGACGGTTTAAGTGTTAGCTATTTTATTTAGTAAAATGGCAGCCGATCGTGAAATCGCTGCTGAAGACAGCATTAGAGTCGTTTGCCGATTTCGGCCACTGAATGACTCCGAGGAAAAAGCTGGTTCCAAATTCATCGTGAAGTTTCCTTCGGGTCCTGATGATAATTGCATTTCAATAGGGGTAAGCCAAAATGTGTTTTGAAATTTATATTGGTTTCCTCTATCATCGCCCTAATTTAGATCATGATGACTAATACATTACGACTTGTGTTCACCTGCTACGAAATGGCCTTTCTTTTCTATTCCGCTTCGTTGGTTGCGATTGCGATCACAAAAATTTAAAGATTCTCGTTAAATTTCCACCAAATTCGGAACACAAATGTACTTTGTCGAAAATCAATACAAATACTTTCCCGACCTTGACCCAGGAATTCTTCCAATAAATCTGTGAAATATTGTAGGCTGTTTTCTATTTTTGTTTACATTTCCGAGATTACTTATTATGAACATTGGAAATTTAGGAATATAACACGATTATTCAGAAAAACATTTTTTATAACAAAGAAAACATTGAATTTAGATTTACAAATGACTACCTCTTAGTAAAAAAATAACTTAAATTTTTTAAGGTTTTGTTTGGATTAAATTAAAGAAATAAAATAATAAAGCGATTAATGCACATATTTTTAAGTAATTGTCTACATAAATTTGAGTTGTTTTAAAATATCTTATGTATGGTGTAAATTCATAAATCACAAATAAGTAATATAAGTATACTTCTGTTAATTACTTCTCACTGTCATAATAACTCATGAAGTTTAATTAAATTGAAGTGATGGCTGACTGGATGATGATACATTTACCAGTTACAGTTCTGGTTCTTTTTACTTTTGCTCATTACAAATTTACAGGCAACAACCTTAGCATGTGTTGCTGTACTTATCAATGTGATTGTCATTTTTATTTGAGCATATTTTTTACAATAAAAATAAATAATTAATGTTCACAGTCAAAATAGTTAATTTATATTTCTACAATAATACAAATAAAATGTACAATATAAATTTGAATTTGAACATACATTTTAAAATAACTATTTGTGCACGTTTGTGATACATCAAATTGGAGAAATAAAATTTATAGATCAGGTCTTCAGTGAATAAATGGCTTATGTGCAAATCAGGAGCACCACACAGCATGACTAAAAAATATTAGTTAAAATAAAATTATTATTACTAATTTTATATTTTCATTATTATATTAAATACCCCGGAACCTAAAGGTTTCCTACTGCCTGTAAAGCCAAAATTGATATGTATAGAAATGTCTAAACAATTTTTCTAAATTAACACTTACATCATTTTACTTCACTTATGGTTTCAAATATTGTTTGCAGATAGAAGTAAAGACAGTTTAATTAATATTATTAAGGAAATAATAAGTATATGTATTATTATTAGATTTTGTACATATGTACATACGATAAAACTTTATATATCTATTATTGTTATACACTGGAACAATATATGAAAAAATTAGAATCTATATTTGCCTATGAATTTGTTGTGTTATTTCAAGATTCTTTGATGGATTGGCTTTGATGGAAGATATACATAAACTACAGTGATTCCAATGATTATATAACATTTCTAATCAGAATTTCAATTAAATGTATTTCAATTTAATATATTGAAATAGTCTTAATATCTGTAAAACAATTAAGACTTTGAAGTACATGAGATTTTCTGTTGTAGGGCAAAGTGTACTTGTTTGATAAAGTGTTTAAGCCAAATGCAACTCAAGAAAAAGTGTACAATGAGGCTGCAAAAAGCATTGTCTCTGATGTGTTGGCTGGTTACAACGGCACTATATTTGCCTATGGACAGACCAGCTCGGGCAAAACACATACCATGGAAGGTGTCATAGGAGATCCAGGCAAACAGGGTATCATTCCAAGAATAGTCAATGATATTTTCAACCACATCTATGCTATGGAGGAAAACCTGGAATTTCACATTAAAGTGTCCTATTTTGAAATTTACATGGACAAAATCCGGGACTTATTAGATGTCTCAAAGGTGAATCTCAGTGTTCATGAAGACAAGAACAGAGTCCCATTTGTTAAAGGTGCTACTGAAAGATTTGTGTCAAGTCCTGAAGAGGTTTTTGAGGTTATTGAAGAGGGCAAATCAAATAGACATATTGCTGTAACAAACATGAATGAACATTCATCTAGATCCCATTCAGTCTTCCTTATAAATGTAAAACAGGAAAACTTGGAAAACCAGAAGAAATTGTCAGGAAAGTTGTATCTTGTGGACTTGGCTGGTTCTGAGAAGGTGTCTAAAACTGGTGCTGAAGGTACCGTCCTAGATGAAGCCAAAAATATTAACAAATCACTTTCAGCTTTGGGTAATGTCATATCTGCGTTAGCTGATGGCAATAAATCCCATATCCCTTACAGAGATTCTAAATTAACTCGAATTTTACAAGAATCACTTGGTGGCAATGCTCGTACAACTATAGTCATTTGTTGTTCACCTGCCTCATTCAATGAGAGTGAAACAAAAAGTACTCTCGACTTTGGCAAAAGGGCAAAGACAGTCAAAAATGTTGTGTGTGTCAATGAGGAACTTACTGCCGAGGAATGGAAGCGGCGTTATGAGAGGGAAAAGGAGAAGGTGGCTAGGCTTAAAGGAAAGGTTGAGAAACTGGAGGCAGAAATTAGCCGCTGGCGTTCTGGTGAGACTGTCCGCCCTGAAGAACAAGTAAACCTAGTAGAAATTGATGCTGTCACCCCAGTCACCTCATTCATCGAAGAGAAACCACCTGTACCGCCTGTGCCTGTGGCTGTGTCGAGCGCAGTGGAAGATGCAGCTATGCAAGGCAAGCTTGAGGCTCTCTACCAGCAACTGGATGATAAGGATGAGGAAATCAACCAGCACTCTCAGCTGATCGAGAAACTCAAGGAACAGATGATGGAACAGGAAGAGCTCATTGCCTGCACTAGACGGGATTACGAAGCGTTGCAGGGTGACATGAACCGCATCCAGCAGGAGAATGAGGCAGCCAAGGAGGAAGTGAAGGAGGTCCTGCAGGCGTTGGAAGAGCTCGCAGTCAACTATGACCAAAAGTCCCAGGAGGTGGACAGCAAAAGCCGCGAGTGCGACCAGCTCTCTGAGGATCTTCAATCTAAACAGAGTGCACTGGCAACGACGACATCCGAACTGCAGCAACTGCGCGATCTTTCCGCACATCAGCGCAAACGAATTGCAGAACTGCTCACGAATCTTTTGAGAGACTTGGCCGAGATTGGGGCGGCCGTTGGTGGGTCGGAACTGGACTTCAAGCTGAATGTTGATACTGTTGGAAAGCTGGAAGAGGAATTCACCGTGGCCCGCTTACATATCAGCAAGATGAAGAGTGAAGTCAAGAACATCGTCCAGCGCTGCCACTCGCTCGAGTCAGCCAATATTGACGCCAATCAAAAGATTGAGGAGTACGAGCGTTCCCTCGGCGAGTGCCGGCTGCTGATATCGCAGCACGAGGCGCGGTGCGCGTCGCTGGCGGAGTCCATGCGCGAGGCCGAGAACAAGAAGCGGCAGCTCGAGGAGGCGGCCGACGCGCTGCGCGAGGAGTGCGCTCGCCTGCAGGCGGCGGAGCGCGTGCAGCTGGCGGCGGCGGAGGAGCGCGCCGACTCGCAGGTGCGCGGCGCGCTGGAGGCGCAGCTGGAGCAGCTGCGCGCCGCGCACGCCACGCAGCTGTCCGCGCTGCGCGACGAGCTGGCCGCGCTGCAGCGGCACCACCAGGAGCTCAAGGACTCGTACCAGGAATTGACGTTGGCCCGCCAGCAGCTGCAGGATGACTATGAGAAGCTGAAGCGCGAGGAGGCCGACAAGTCGGCGAAGCTCAAGGAACTCATTCAAAGCGTGGAGCGGCGAGAACAAGCGCGCGCCGACCTCAAGGGCCTCGAGGACACAGTGGCCAAGGAACTGCAGACCTTACACAACCTGCGAAAACTTTTCGTGCAAGACCTACAGGCGAGGATAAAGAAGTCGACCAACTCGGAGGAAGGCGCCGAGGAGGAGGGCGGTTCGCTCGCCCAGAAACAGAAGATCTCGTTCCTGGAGAACAACCTGGAGCAGCTGACGAAGGTGCACAAGCAGCTGGTGCGCGACAACGCGGACCTGCGCTGCGAGCTGCCCAAGCTGGAGAAGCGCCTCCGAGCCACCATGGAGCGGGTGAAGGCTCTCGAAACCGCGCTCAAGGAAGCTAAGGAGGGAGCGATGCGCGACCGCAAGAGATATCAGTTCGAGGTTGACAGAATTAAGGAAGCAGTGCGCGCCAAAAATCTTGCCCGAAGGGGTCCTCAGGCACAAATTGCCAAACCGATTCGTGCCGGCGGTGGTCACCTTGTGGGCGGGGCAGGCGGCGTCGTGCGTCCTCAGCCCGCACAGGATATCAAACGCAAATCCATCATCGTCGGTGCTCGGGATGAAAGTTGAAGAGGTAGCCGTTGCGTCATAGAGAAAATAAATAAAACTTCGTAGGTTTACCGAATAAGGCGGCAAAATAATTCTTGAAAAATTATACCCATAATATAATTAATACTTATGTGTTTACGAAAAAGCCTAATATAAGCTACAAAAATAATAAAAAATATCGTAGATTTTTCTTAGGCTTAACATTTCGAGCTATCTAATCTTAATGTCACTAAGTGCACATGTATTTAGAAACGACTAGCTTCTCGCTATACATTGGCTTATGTATGACATGCTGTTTTGCTGTGATGAAATCAGAAATCGATATGTCACGGACCCAGGATGAATACATAGGCTTATATGTATAC
Source organism: Choaspes benjaminii (assembly GCA_018248235.1). Classification (NCBI taxonomy): domain Eukaryota; kingdom Metazoa; phylum Arthropoda; class Insecta; order Lepidoptera; family Hesperiidae; genus Choaspes; species Choaspes benjaminii. Next base: position 5,377 of record DWIE01001671.1, read on the forward strand.
ATTTGGTAACAGTTTATCCAATACATACCCGTTTAATGAATATTATGTTGTAAGCAAACTCGTGGCTTTCGTCTTGATGTTGCTTTTTTTTTTATAAAAAAAACTCGGAAAGCACTATTTTTATGAAATGACAAAAAGTATTAAAATTAGTTTCTATACCTGATTGTTTAAGGGAGAAGAATATTAATGTCGATTTTATGTTAGAGGAAGAAATGGTATGTGATGCAATACTTATGACCACTGGAGTATTTGCAAATCTATTCAGTACAAAATAACTCAGAGCCAGTTACCAGAATTTTTTTAAGATCAATGTACAGTGGAAAACAGACCATTTCTTCCTTTGTTATATAAAATATATAATTTCAAAATGCAATATTGTGTGAGTATCTTAAGAAAAATGCTGTGAGTAATAGCAGACTTGCATGTGCTGCCGCACAAAAAAAAATCGTGGAAAAAAAATGTGGTTGATTGCAAGTGTGGTAGCAAATGCATACCGGGATGCATCTTCAATGTGTAGTTCTAGTGTAAGCTTCTTTAATATATATTTTTATATATTGTGATAAGCGTTGTTATGCCGACATGCGAGCATTTAATAAGTTAACGAAACTATTATTGTTGTGAGATAAGGTGTGATGAGTGATAACTAAATCAGACGTCAAACAGGCATTTGGATGTAAGTGGACGCCCGCTCACTCATCAGTCCGCATTGGTTATCGAGCGTAAGTGCCTGGGCGACTTGCTGCAGCGAGCAAGTTCACAGCTACTAGGTACGATCTGCGCCAGATGGACTCTACGTTATTTAGTGGGTGATTTTTGTATTCAATGTCAGAATATGAAAATCTCTTTCAACTAATACACATTACATTTCGCTCTGGTATAATAATAAAATTCAACTTAACCAATGCATAAATAATACTTGAATAACGAATACAATTTAACATAGAAAACTCTTACATAGTGTATGTAGGTTATCATTCATATCACCTTGATATTCATCATCTGACCCTCTCGCATGACTCGTGCTCGAGGGTGTGATGTTTTAGTGAGGACTTGTCGCGTCTGTCCGGTTGTTATAGAACAACCACTATAGAGTGAAACAAACTTAGTCTCCCGCTACATGACTTAGCTCTTACGAATGACTTAAGTTTTAAATAAATACACATTCACATCTCTATACTATTGCAAATTTAGTGACAAATTTTCTGTGCTTTATCGATAGTGCACGTCTAGAATGGGTTTTAACACGCGCGCCTTTATTTTGGTTAAAGTTCTCTATTTGCTTTTAAGATGCATTAGCTTTCGTAGTAGATCTGTACCGTGTGTAAGTACTTATGAAATATCATATTGACGCGCAGTACAGTGCTGGCTTGTACAGCATGTCGCACTGAATCTTGTTGCTGCGTCCTACGAGGAGTTATGGAACTATCTATGGTCGACTATGTTCAGAAAAACCAAAGATAAATCACAATTTTTTAGATTTATTATTTGAGATTATTACCAGCTGAAACACGAGCCCCGAATTACTTAATGGTTCCAAAGCTCCTTAATGTGTTGCAATACATTTATTATATCATTTAGGTGTAAAGTTGTAGTAAATTATTTCATACTTAAGTTAGATACGCGATTTTATTATATTTTATTTATTTTATTTCATAAACCTAAATTATCTCGTTTTTTCCACTTGTGAAGTGTAATACGCTTTTTTTTACATACCTCTATTTACAATATTTTATAATCATGATCAAATAAAACTATATTTTCATTCAAAATTAGAGATGTATACAAAGATGCATTCCACGAGGAAAGCAGTTTGTATCTTTGTTTTTGTATAAGTTAACGTTTTTTGTTAAATGTAAGTGAAGATGAGGCTATCCTCGGTTTCCACTCGCCTGTCACTACGGAAGGTGTAGACAGATCACACTAGCCGCGCTCGCCGCTCGGGCGAACTCCAAACCGACTGGCTTGCCTTTGCACCAAGTGATTTAGTTTGTATTGACATCTTTTGTATGATGTATTTAATATACAGAAAATTCTCAAAAAGAGTGTTTTCTTGATTTTTATTTATTATAAAATAAAATTATGAATTTAATTTGCTAAACAGATATTTTATTCTATATCCTTTTCCATCACTGACTAAAATCTAAATAAACTATATAAACAGACATGCTTGGATTGGAGATCTATTATTTTATATCATTACTTACTTCTTCAGGAAATGTGCCCTAATTAATTCCTTGGTGTTACTTATTGGAATCTATCCATTTTATAGGTTTGAAAATAAACTAGACAAGTTATAAATAAATATTTATTTACCAATTCATTTCAAAGTTACAATTAACATTATAATAACAGGTGAACTATTATGTTCAACTGTGTTTTCCTACGATCATCTCTTGGTCTATAAATATTGTAAAACGCAACATCTCCATTAGTACATCATATCTTGAGAACAACTAATAATTTAGTTTCATTTAGTTTTTCCTGTCCGCGTAGTTTGCGGTGTGTAATTTGGAATGAGAAAACAAAAAAATAATATTTTTTTATTATAATTAATCACATTTGGTATAATAATAAAATATACATAGCCCCCTATATGGCTACACATAGGTACATATAAGTACCATAAAATAAGCCTACAGTGGCGCGATAACTTTAAGTAAATTTATCCGGTTATTTATTTATCAAATAGTAAATTTGAAGTCGAATAAGAAAAATAATAATACTGATATATATAACTATAGTATAGGTAATTTTGTTCTCAAGTTACAATGTTAACTCGATTATTGTTCATTAATCAATATAGGTACATAAGTCACAATACATAGTATACATACATTTTAAATATGTATTTGTTACAACATTTTGCCCTTAGAAATATAGTATAAAACTGTCATACGCCATCATATGTGGATACTGAGTCATTTGACTGTTGCCGAGTCAGCACATCGGTGACTCCATTCTCCTTTGAATAAGACGATGTTCCAAAGAAGGGCAGCAACGTGACAAGTTGCGCACGGGAGGTGCAGCTACGCAATTCTGGCAGCACCAGCAGTACATGCCGTAAGTACGCTTGAAGCGCCAACCGCCGTTGCTCTACCACTGCTGCGTCTCGTCTCCTTAAAGTTCTTTTTGGCGGAAATTTATAATTTGCAATATCAGGGTGGCACTTTTTTAACTGTGTATGCAATTCGTAGAACTTTGCGTATCTATGATACACATTCCACTCTTCTTGTCCAATTTTTAAAAAAACCTGATATACATGATAGGAATGTGTTTTCTTTCCAACTAAGAGAGCACTAGGAATGTAGGCTTTTACATTGGATTCTGGGTAGTCTAATATTTCTATAGCAGACGCGCTTTCTAGGTCTTGAAGTCGTCTTTGTAAGTGTTGATTAAATTCCATAAGCTCTGCATGCATTTCAGCTACCTGAACTAGTTTTTTCTCATATTGAGTTATTTCTTCTTCTTTGCCATCACCACTTTTCAAAGCAATACCCATTTCTACAGCCGACATATAATTTCGCAATTGATCTTTCAATCTATCATTTTCCTTGCTTAGATCTAAAACTACTTTTTCTAACTTTTGTATTTTTTCTTTAGCGGCCATTTCAAACTGATTGTACTTGAGCTGTAGATTAATGTATTCCTTTTCTCTCCTTTCTAGGTCAGAGTTCATTATTTTATCATCAGGAACACTTTCATCTTCAGTGAAACACAGTTCCAAACAAGAATTGCTTCCATCTATACTGCCTGCCACTTCCTCGCTATCACTTTCATAAATTTTTAAACAATTTACACTTAAATCTGACACATCATCTTTGTTAGCATTATTTCTATCAATACTACTAGAACTTGAAAAAATTTCTTTAGCACTCTCTGATAATTTAAACAATATTTGCATTGGACTATCAATTCCTTTCACACTATCTGGAAAAAAATGTCTAATACTGTTCTTGCACTCTGAACTAGTTGGTTCACTGACTGAAGCAACCAGAGAAGTTACTTTTGGATCTGGAGAATTTAGGCAAGTTGGTGGAGCACTATACCAAGATGACTCTGGAGGATTTTGCACAGGAGTTTTCTTTGGATTCATCACTTGGTTTTTTTTTTCATCCTTATCAAATGATATAACTTGTCGTAGTGGTTTTCGTTTTAGGTTACCAGATGATTTGATTGGTGTGGGTAATGGGATAACGTGTTCTGTTTTATTTGCTTGATTGGCTTGTTGTGATTCATTCAACTCTGCTCTGTCAATAGATAAGGCAAACAAAACAGATGATAAACCTGTTGCAACTCCAGGAAGTATATTAGCCTCTGTATTTCTTACAATAGCACCCTCTTCATAGTATTCTGAAAGAAGGCCATGGCCTAACCAGCTTTGTAAATATCTTTCTAAGGATCTTTCATTGAGAGCAGCTCTAATAAATGCTCTGAAATACCCTAAAGGTGTGTTGATGTTAGATAAAATTTTGAACCTTTCTTTTTCATGTTTTGTAAGATGAAGACAACTGTAACTCCATAGAGAATTACCAACATTAATAATATTAAAGGTAAAGTTTAAACCTGCAGACACAAAGCTTTGTATAGTGGAATTTGATAAATTTGTTTTTATGCCATGGCTTAAAACTTTTTCCCATTTATCACACAGCTGTGCAATTCTGATATCATCCTCAGTAGCCAATTCTGATTTGCCACCAAAACGATTTTGGCAGTTTTCAACACAATTTAGCAATTCCCTTAGAACTAATTTTCCACTTTCTACTTTGTTTTTAGTTTCTTCTTTATTCTCTATTGCACTGGCTAAACTACTTAATATTTTATTATTCATCATTGTACTATATTATAATCTGTAATTGCAAAGTAAACGGAACATTTTTACTTCAACATTCTACAGCGACAGCG